>PVKS010012536.1:0-53441 GCA_004027875.1 Aplodontia rufa
ATGATTAAATACTATTGACTTCTTAAGAAGAGGGAGGAGATCAGACCATTTACACATGCTCCCTGACTCTTGATGGATGATTCCCTGCACTACCTAGGGACTCTGCTAACATGAAGGTCATCACCCACTGCAGCCCCTTGACCTTGAATCAGAAGAGGGGGGGCAACACAAATTTTCCTTTTTAAAATTTATCCAGTCTGTGGGATTGTATTACTAGCAATCAATAAATGGATTAAAGATACAAAGAGATAAAAACTGAATCCATAGTGCTTTCTAATATGGCAAAACTTTATGAATGAAAATATCTTGATTGTGGGTAAACACTATGAACATTATTCTGAGTGCATCTATATATAGTTGAATTTATAAATTTAATTAAAGCAATATGTTTTAAATGGAGAATAATAGTTATTTTTCAATTATTTCATGAAATTTCAATAAAGTAGCATTTTTTTCCATAACTAAAGTATCTGGAAATATGACCTGAAAAAATTAAAATGAAATTAATGCTACTTTACTGAAGTATAATAGATGACAATCTTCACAAAGTTTTGAGTGCAATACAAATGGCAGATAACTTATATGTGGGAAGTACAATTTAGTGAACATGAGAAATGAACCTGTATAAAATTAGCAACTCAATGGTATCATATAAGACCTCAGCCTAAAAGATAAAAGCTTTCAATTTGACTTGATGAAAAATACAACTAAACTACCAAGCAGAGACATCTATCATATTTTAAAGAATATACATGATGTTATTCTAAACTTTAAAACTACTTTGGTGTTTTGCTATCTGGAAAAAATGCTAATGATCTTATTTGTCACAATGTGAGATAACTATAATTGAAATAGAAAATGTCCAAAGAAAGGTCACAAAAATAATGCTGGAAAAGAGGATGGGAAAATATATTGGGTGAGGATTCATTTGCTGTGAAAGGCAAACTCCAAGAGAATGGGTATCGTTAGTATGAAAAAAAGTATGGACACCACATACAGAGCACATACCCAGGCAGAGGAATTTGACAACTGGGCATCTCTGACACTTCTGAGAGGTTATCCTGTCCTTCACAGAACAGATTATACTGCCTGAGAGTCAGTGGGTCCCAGAACCCAGACCCAAAGACTCATGCTTTGCCTTGCTGAGAGATGTGAGAAGCTGCCTGAGGATCAAGGTCCCTCTAACCTTGTCTTATTTTTGACCACCACTCCACATCCCCCAAGTACAGGGAGGGATTCTGTTTGGGATTACCTTTTCTGAGGAGAAAAACTTTTTCCAAAAGAAAGGTAATTGTCTTAAACCCTCCCTAGAAAACTCAAAAAATAACCAGTGAAGATTAACCACAAATTGTAAACTCAGGTGCTCCACCCAAGCAGACTATTCAATATTCATAAGGCAGCTCCAAAGGGTTCCTGAGAGACTTTACCAACACAATCAGAAAGAAAGGAATTCTTTCTAAACCAAATTCACAGGATTCTTGCTGAAAGAGTCTAAGGTGATCATATATCAAGTGTAAAGGGATTCACATTAAACTGACTTAGCAGAATTTTGGTCTTGATGAATGAGACAGGGCAAAGACAGAGCTCTAATATAAGAACTGATTGCAAAGAGTTCAGAGTAGCCTGTTTAAAGTTTGTTCAAATATAGACTTATTACCTTTTGGTAAATAGGGCAAGAGGAAAATAATGGAATTCTTATCCTACATAGCTACATTTCCCCCAATATCCCATTATGGATTGATTATTAATGATTTTTTACTAATTTTTTAAATTAACTTCTTGCTTAATCTCTTCATCCTGTAGTAGTAAAAAGCAAGACTTTTCCCATTCCAAAGTTTGTCTGAAATGATGAAGTGTCAATATGCAAATTAATAAGAGAAAAAGGTATTTGAGCTTATTAACATACATAGGGAGACCAAAAATATCACAGGACTTGAGTCAGATACAGAGTATATTATGTCCAAGAGCCTGATAGGCAATGAAATCCTCAGGGAAATGTGTACAAGAGGGAGACATCACCAGAGACTGGAAGCCAGTGATGCGAGGTTAGTCTTTTGTACAAGAACTCTCTCTTGAGAACTAATGACAGTCCTATGAGAACTACATTAATTAAGGCAGCACCCTCAATGAGCTTACCCCAATCTTAAAATAGTCCCCACCTCTTAAAAGTCACACTCATCCCTCTCCACCTCCCAACATCACCTCAGTGAGGGTCCACAGTGAGGGTCAAGACACACCTGAATCATTTGGGGATACACCTTGTAGTTCTCACAGGATTCTCATTACTTCTCAAGAACTGCATTGCAGATGGCATTATGGGATTTTTGGCTTTAAATTTTTAGGCTAAATAAACATCTTTTCCTTACACATGCATATCCTTGGTTATTTTGTTATAACAATGGAAAAATGGTTAATAAAGATGGAGTTTTAGATAAGCTAACCAAAAATATTTCTTCCCTCCTGAAACAGGTCATAAAAGTCTCATTAAGTACATGCCCTCCCTATATCAAGAGGAAAGGAACATTTTCATCTCTTAATATACTAGGGCACAGAGAAGAATCTGAACAAACAGCCCTTTCTAAATTACCTCTACATTATTACAATGAGGTCATACCCATTTGTCCTCCAATTATATTTCTCTATGTCTGCCTACTCCTTATCAAGCAGATGCATAGAAATGCAGAAGCTTTCTTGTAGCACTGTGTCCTCATTCCTTTATAAGGACTTTTGGGTCATAGAAAACATATTAAATGAATCTGGATGTTTTTCTTTTCCTTATCTGTTCTCTTTTACAGGGTCCTTGGTCATGAATCTTATAATGGATAAAGAAAAAAAAAAGATTTTCTTCTCCTGCAGCTATAAATACCTAGCTGATTTTGTTGTGCTAAGAGTTGAGTCGATTTCTATTGTATTTTGACAGTCTTAACACTTACTGCAATAGTCCTAAATAAAGTTTTCCTTACCATTTTGACAACTGTCAGAATAATTTTTTCTTCAACACATGTCTGTTTTTCTCTTCTGTCAGAGACAAAATGTAGGGGTCAAACCTGGCGTGGGAAATCTCATAGTCTTTTAAACATGATATGGATATAAATACAATATGTCAATGCAATATTTGCATACTGAGTGGCTCATGTGTAAAAGGTCCTGTCTTATTAATCACTTGGGAATGCATTTAATTTCAAACTTGTAGATATAACAAAATTAGACACACACACACACAAAAGCATAAGAGAGAGATCTCATTGGATCAATATCAGTAAAACTTCATGAAGAATTGGAAAATATAGGATCAAAAATAAAAACCCCACCAGATTTCATTATGAAATAGAATAGTGATTCAACACTTAGAGATTTACAGGTATAATTGTATTAAAGCATTGATTTCAGGGTGGTGGTGAGGGCACTTGGCATCAGAGGGATAAAACAGACCCTGTTCAGGGAAAACTATGAATGACTGTCTCAAAAAAGAGTGAATTTGTGTACAACACATATGGCATAAATCTCTTGTCAATTACCAAATAAACCTATTTGGGATCCAAAAATTTTACCTCTCATTTGAAACAAAATCTAAAATATTTTATGAGTTTATTTGAAAACTGTGGTAATTGATGAAAGGTTCTTTGTAAATTGGAAAGCATTATTACGCAACTGTCAAAGGTTATTGATTAATTTTCAGTGCATTAGGGAGTGCCTAAAGAATTCTGAGAGACTAAAAATTATAACCATAACTGTTTTGGAATTTCACTTTATCTCTCTCTAACTTTACCCAAAGGATGAAGGAACATTGAAAATAATGTCTATTGCAGTGGTACAAATGAGAGATAGAGAATGATAACACGGCTATATGTAGTGAAGAGACAGATTGCATTGGAAGCAAGCAGTTGATCACAAGGAAAACCAAAAGAGATAGAAGACAAAGAAGACTGCAAGTTCCATCTTTGATGAGGTGATGTTCTTAACAGAGAAACCCATGAGACACAGAGGTTAGAAGGATAATGAGCTTGAGTTTAATGTCAGTGAAACATTCAGGCAAAGCAACCCACAGATATTAGAAAATAAAGCACGAGGAAAGTGTCTGGAATAAAGATTTTTGAATCATTTATTGGTCACTTATTAATCATTTATTGGTATCAGTTGATACAATGGAAATTAATAGAGATAATGATAGAAAATGATAAGAGGGCCTTTTATGGAGAATGTGTAGTAAGGATTTTGGCCTCACCCAAAAAGAAGGCTAGCCTTTGCCCTGTGCCACTAGATGACTACCACTAAACCCCAGAACTTACAAGTTAGAGGACTAGCTTTGTTGGTGAAGGTGGATCCCTGGGACTACATCTATTAGTTTATGCTAATGAGATGATTCAGAAAGGGCGTGTCCACACTCACACTCAGTTGTCATTGGATGGGGTCTGGCTACAGAAGAAAGACCAATCATATGATTTGGGATATGGGCTCTGGGACACATTATATCAATTTAAACTAAAAGTGGATGGAAGCAGATGACTGTGTTCAAACATCTGGGCAACAAATTAATTATACCGAGTTACGAAACCCCAACAAAATCTTTGGACATCTAAGCTCAGCTGAGCTTTCCTGTTGGGCAATGGTTCAAGTGTGTTTTCATATACTAATGTTGAGAAACAACAGAAGATTTGCCATTGGAACCTTCCAAACTCTGCCCTGTTGTATCCCTTCCTTTGGCTAGTCTCATTTGTAGCCTTTCTTTGTAATCACTATGACTGTGAGTTTAACAGTGTTCCACAAATTCTGTGTCTCTCTAATAAATTATCAAATGTAAAGATGGGCTGGGGAATATCCATGAGCTTGCAGCTGTTCAGAAGTCTTGGGCAAACTTGCCTGTCTAGAGGGCTGAGCCCTAATCACAACTTGGACTCCTCCAGGTGCAGTGGTCTCAACAAGGAAAACAGTGAAGGAGGAAGGAAGAGTACCCTTGGGTAGGAAGGTGCATGGGAAAATGCAGACTGAAGTCATGCATGACACATCCAAAAGGGTGTGTTACTAGTTTGCCACAAACAAAGTTTGAGGAATAAAAAGGAGAATGAGAAGAAAATAGAGGAAGAAAAAGAGGTACAAGAGGTAGTAGCCTTTGAATTTAGCATTATTCTAATGTGTGGTGAAATTTGAAAGAACAATTTCATGGGAATCAGAAACAAACTTTTAGAAGGGGTTAAGGGATAAGCTTGGGGATGGGAAATGGAGCCCAAAAGCATTTCTATTTTGAAGAGAAAGCAGCAAAAAATATTAGACTTATAATGCAAACCTTTGCTATTTTGCTTCTAGGGTCTGTGTGCAGCTCTCCTGGTTTATGTTGGAAGCACAGGGGTGCCTTTTTACTTGCAGGCCTAACTCTAAGCTTCAAGACAGGCTACATATTTCTATTACCCACTTCCTTTGATATCCATTTGAGAATGCTGTTCAAAAACAAAGGGAGGCAATTATTTTCTGTAGCAGCCCAAAATAATTACTTTAGGCTTTGGGGGCTGTACAGAGTTTGTCATGACTATAGAAATCTGCTGTTGTAATGTAAAAGCATCTTTAGACCACATGAAAATTTATAAGCCTACATATGTTCCTATGAACTTAGTTAAAAAACCGATAGTGGATTGACCTAGAGGTTATAGTTTGCCAGCCCTGTTCAAGAGCTGTGACTGGGACACAAATACAGCATTTAAATCTGTTTATAGGGGAAAAAGTTGGACTAGCCAAATAAGAAGAATATAAACTTTTGAGATAAATTAGTTAATTGATAGGGGGAAGCCAAGGGAAAGAGAATAAGAGCTCCTGGAAGGGAAGTTGTCCTGCCAATGAGAAAGAGCAGGCACAGGTAAGACTGAGGATGCGCAGGTAGCAATGGTGGTGGTGTAAACCTCTACTTGGTAAAATCAGCCTCTTAGGAGAGAAAGTAAAGTCATCCACTGACAGTGAAAGTATAAAGATAATACTGAGGTCTTGCAGATTATCTATGGAGAAGGCAAGATAGTTTCAGTCAACTAAAGATGGATAGCATATTAGAAAATAGCTATATGAAGTCGTATGAGAGTCTTCTGAAACACTACTACTACCATATTAGGACTACTGTTCTGATCCCAATTTTATGGGACTGCCATTGAAAGAGTATTACTCTCCCATCAAGAAAGGAATGGCAAGGACTTTCAAGATGGCATTCACCCCACCTTCAGCGACTCCCAGAAGCTCCTGAGAATCACCTCACTCTACAGGAGAGCACTCTGAGTCCCACAGTAGGACAAAGCTCTCAGTGTGGGGGAACATTATCCCCTGCTAATTTCTTTAACTCCAAAGGAATAGCGTGGTCCATTAAGGAATATAAAGGAGAAGCTAGTGGAGCCGGCACAATCTGCCCCACACTCGGGGAGAGGAGAGCTACTCCGAGGAGAGGAAACCCAGCAAGTTTCCTAACCAAGTACCCTAACCCAGGCCTGCTGTGAACTCCCTGATCTGAGGTCTCTTAATGTACATAATCCTGCATAAAGTGCTGGGATTTAATTGTTCACATTAGCAAACTTGCAGCTCTCCTTGCACCATCATGATGTATTCCTGAGGGCAGGGCAGGTTGCTCAGCAAAAAAAGCGAACTTAGACAACATGGCCAGAAAACCAGAATCTATCTCCCCGAGATTGGGCCCTTCCCCAAAGGGTCTGTGTGGTCCTAGGAATTCACACTCCACCTCTGGTCGCTGCCTGAGGAGCCAGGGAAGGAGAAAATTTGGCACAAGATCTCTAACTCAATCACCTCAGATGATAATTCTCTACTGGTGCCCTGGGGTTACAAGAGCTGATTTTAAAGTCCTTTAACATAAGTGCTTGCACCAGCGTGGGAGAGCGGAGCAGGGCCTCAGTCCCCAGGATCAGAAACAGAAGCTACCCCCTCACCAACTGGCCATCAGCCCTGGGGGCTGTAGGGACCTGCCATTCACCTGTACAGCTTGCAAACCTCTCCACTGGAGACCTTCTGCCCTTTTGCTGCCCCATTCCTTGCCCAAATAGGAGGAGCCTGTGAACAGAACTTGCTCCAGCTGGGCTCATCCCTCTATAGGGGATCCTCTGCTTCAGCCTCTGCTTGATATTTGCCTCAGGAAGCTTTGAATATATAGGGCAGCACGGGCTTCCCCTTAGAATCTGAGCTCCTTGCATAGCCAAGGCTTCCTAGGTCCTGACCTCTCCAGGTGGGCACCTCCTAGTGCTTGCAACTGAAAATCACGTAAACACTGGCACAATCTGGTCCATCTTCCTCTGGTTTCACTCAACCCTACAGAGCAGCTCTTGGGACTTCTGAAGATCACAAGTCAAGCAGAGTGGGTCACCAGTGATCCTCTCCTTGGATCAGTCAGAGACCCACACATCTACACTAGGATCAACTCGATTGTCTACAACTTCTGAGCCCCAGATCCAAGAGATTTCTAGAGTGTGGATAGGCAGAAAGCAACCATTTCAGGATTACAGCCCAGGGAAAGCTGAATACCCCTTTGCAACAGAAAATTTTGAGGAGATCCTCCAAGAAAAATCAGGCCACCGGACTTAACCAAACAGCTTCTCCTCCGACAAGCTCAACTCCACAGAATCCCCAGCTTGTCGTCAGATTTGAATGCACCCCCCTATAGTAAATACTCACTGACCTAGGAGGCAGAAAAACTCGGAACTTTACCAATTAGGTTTTTTTTTTAACCTCTTGGGTTTTTTTTTTAATCTTTTTTTCTTCATTTCTTCATTTTTTTTCTTTTCTTTATTCCTTCAATTTAAAACAAACAAACAAACAGGAATCTGGCTGGAATATATTATTTTTAAATTTTTAACATTACTGTGGGGTTTTTTTGTTTGTTTATTTGTTTGTTTCTTCTTTTCTCCTTACTTGCTTTACGAATAATACTGAATTTGGTGTTGGTGGATGTAAATATTTATCTGTGTGTATGTATTGGTGATTGGCTCTTACTTTCTCTGTGTCTTCTTGAACCCTACAGCTATCCCTATAACATTGGGTTCCTATCAGAAATAATTTCATGATAACAAGATAGCCTTAGCCTCTGGTGAGTAAAGATAACTACGCCCCACACTAACCTCTTCCTCCACTATACTCTGGTAATCCCTAAATATAACAATCTTTCTCTCATTCTCACCCCAAGTCTTTACCTTACCCATACCCCATTTCTGTTTTCCTTATTCCTAATAGAATAACCTACTCCCCCTTAGTTCCTTGTTCCCCTACTCTAAAGCAGATGTGATTTTATACCTCCCCAATTCACCTCCTTGACTTCCTAGTCATTTCTTCTCCCAAATTTCAGAGACACCTTACTACCTGAAGAAACAGACACGCTTCAAAACGGGTCTTTACTTGCTATCATAGTATACAGTGAAAGTTCTGCCAAAGAAAGCTGCTACTACTGGTGGTAATCATCAGCTCATCTGTTTTGCTTGAAACAGACTAATATTTGCACCAATAGCATCTCAATTTCGAGCAGAACAGTCTGGCATCTTTAGGTCTGTATTGACCAAATAGCTCCTCTTCACAATGAAGCAAAGGCATAAGAAACCCCAATTACTCCACCAAAAGTAACAAGATCGAAATAAAAGAAAAGCTTTCTGACTCAGAAATGAGGAAAAGGGGAAATAACTCTCCTCCCCATCCCCACAGCTCTCCACCCAAGGACCCCATAGCAGGGGCCCTAAATGAAAATCAAAGGCATTGTATCAGCATTATAATTAGTAATGCAATCAAAGAGTTAAGAGATGAAATAAGGAAAAAGATCAGAGATCAATTTCCAGAGATGAGAGACAACTTCTACGGGGAAATTAGGGAGCAATTCCATGAGATGAAAGATCAGCTATACAAAGATACTGATATTCTGAAAAGAGATGTAGCAGAGCTATCAGGATTGAAAAACACTGTTAACCAATTCATATCTTCACTGCATAATACCAACACCAGAGTATAATCCACTGAACATAGAACTTCAGCTCTTGAAGAATGAGTATAGGACAATGAGGATTGGATAAACGTTGAAGAATTCAAAGAAGAAAAACAGGATAAACAGCTGATATTACATAATCAGAACTTCCAAGTAATATTTGATGAGATGAAGCGTAATAATCTGAGAAACATTCGCCTGGAGGAAAACTCCGAACAGGAAACAAGAGGCTTCAAGAACCTTTTAACCGAAATCATAAGTGAGAATTTCCCTCACTTTACTATTGATCGGGAATATCACATCCAAGATACTTATAGAACACCAAATAGAACTAATCAACTGAGAAACTCACCAAGACGTGTCATATACAAAATGAATAACAGAGAAATTAAGGAGAGAATTCTAAAAGCTGCTAGAGACAACCCCAAATCACATTTAGAGGCAAACCAATTCAGATCACTATGGATTTTTCAGAGCAAACAATGAAGGCCAGAAGAGCTTGGAACAATATCTTTCAAGTGTTAAAAAATAACCACTTCCACCCAAAGATAAAATACCCTGCAAAACTCAGCTTCAAATGTGAAGGGGAAATTAAATACTTTAAAGATAAACTCAAACTAGCAAGATATTTGAACACAAATCCTACTCTACAAACTATTCTCAAAGATGTTCTCCATTCAGAAGAAAATGCCAACGATATCCTAATTCCTTAAACAAATGCGAGTCAATAATCATGTTATACACAAGATGACTTCCAAGATGACTCAAAATTTTGTTATTGATACAAAGTCAGAGACTCAGCCTCCCATATCTATTCTAACTTTGAATGTGAATAGTCTCAATGCCCAGTTAAAATACAGACTGGCCCAATAGATCAAAAAACAAAATCCAACAATATGTTGCCTGCAAGAGACACATTTGACACTCAAAAATAGACACAGGTTGAAAGTGAAAGGATGGCAAAATGTCTACCAGGCCTGCAGCCCAAAAAAGCAAGCTGGGGTGGCTATTCTAAATTCTGACAAAACTAATTTCCAACTAAAACTAGTCAGAAAGGACAAAGACAGTCACTTTTTCATACTATAAGGGACAGTCCATCAAGAAGATATAAAGTTAATTAACATTTATGCCCCCAATTACAACCCCCCCAAATTTATGGAAAAAATATTTAAGGACATTAATCCCCTCATTGATCTCAACACAATAAATCTGGGGGACTTCAACACACCACTATCAACTCTAGACAGATCATCAAAACAAAAATCAATAAAAACATCTCCAATTTGAACAACTCTATTAATCAATCGGGCTTAACAGACATCTACAGAATATTCCATCCTAAGTCAGCTGAATTTACCTTCTTTTCAGTGGCTCATGGATCCTTCTCTAAAATAGACCACATCCTAGTTCACCGCGATAATCTCATCTAGAATACATGGGGAAGCAGTATGTTAGACGGCTAAGCTAATAATAACTTCAAATTGTATGATTCTCAATGCAACAGGAAGATGCCTCCCTAGGAGTAGGAAGTAGGAAGAAATGCTAGGAGACTGAGGGTGGGAATGTGGAGAAATCATCTCAGAAGGAGATCTCTGTCCTACATGAGATATCCATTTAACTCTGGAGTTCTTCTGGGGGAAAAAGCAACAAGGGGAACACAAGCTAGACATCCATGATATGGCATTAGCCCTGGATAACTAAGTATATATACTACATTGGTTCTTGAATATTTAATAATGTTTCCCCCTCAATCGTATCTCTATTTCCATTTAAAAAAAAAAAGAAAGGAATGGCATTTCCTTGCTTCCCTAATTGAAATTGAAATAAAAAAACTCTCTTTAACAATATCCATATTTTATCAGTGGAACCTCTGAATATAATACTTTAAATGATTTTTAAACACTGTGCTGCAATTAAGTTGGGGATCTTTAGATGAAATCATTATACTGAATATCTACATAGGCATATTGTTATCATATGACTCTTTATAGAGGAAAAAAGAAGATCCATCAGAGAAGACCATGCAAGCAAAGGTCATAGAAGATAGATCTCAAGATTCTGTGCTGTTGAGATGAAAGGGCCGGGAGGGATGCATGCTGCTTCTAGAAGCTAGAGAAGGTAAGTGAACAGATTCCCCCGAAAGAGAAATGTTGCTCTGACAACATCTTGATTTGAGGCTAGGAAGACCATTTCAGACTTCTAATGTCCAGAAGAGTATAAGAATAAATGTATATTATTGAAAGCCAGTAAGTTTGTGGTACTTAACATAATTGTAATAAAGAAAGGATGTTGTTATAAACATGCTTGGTCACTATTATCAAAGAAATTATTTTAGGCCAGCTAAATATTACTTTTCTAATTTGGTGATCCTCATTGTTGACTCAAATAAGAACAATGGAAATTGTTTCACGACTGATAGAAATACTGGAAAGTAAATGGCATATCCCTTCTGGGATGTTTTCTGTGAAGGACTACATAAATCCAGATAAAAAGAGACCATTTTGTCATTATATGGAGAACTACAGTGTGTAGCACAATCAAGAAACTTAGAAAAACAAAGCAAAAAGAAATCCTAGGATTTTGTATAAGAAATAAGTTGATTCAATATTAAGAGTGGGCTAGAAACTAACTGGGGTAAAATAAAATGAGAAACTATAAAGTGAGAAGGCATATCAAGGGTCCTAAACTGATGTCACAGACTAGAATAGAAGAAAACAGACAATAGGCATTAAAAAATTGAGTTAGAGAATGATCTTAAAGATGGGAAAGATGGTAGCAAAAGTTGGGAGAGATTATCAAAAACAACTGGCACGATTTTAAAAAAGCAGTAATACAATAAATAAATTCTATGAATCATTTAGAAACAATATCATAGGCAGGTATAAGATGTATCTTTAACTAGCAGGAGCATGGGTGGAAGATGCTAGGGCTGCTATGTATTTGGAGTCAGACTTACTCAATGAGGAGAACTGAAAAAAAATTCAAAGGAATAATGATATTTAAACAATCCAAGTATTTAAAAAGCATTTCAGATTTCTAGGTCCTTTAGCTAAAATTTAAAATATGACTGGTCAGAGGAAAGTTCACCTGAATGGATGGTAATGTACTCAATTGAGCCATATATTTTTTCTTAATGCACAGGAAAGGCAAAGGAAGATAGAAGGGATTATCTACTTTTGAGGATCTTCAAAGTACATAAAGCTGTACAAAAAGAGACCATCTTTGTTCTTATATGTCAAAGGCAGATTTGAGATCATTTAAAAATTTTTCCACAGAATAAAAATTCTTATAACAAGGCCATTACAAAAGTACTCAGAAAGCAGTTCGTGACGAAAATGAGGTATGCCTTCCAAATATTGTCATCATGTTAATTAGCAGTGAAATGAATTGAAGGAGAGAAAAAAAGTTACAGGTAATTCTTTTTTTAGATGATGGGGAGATGAATAAAAAGCAGATAAGATGTTTAATTCCTATTCTTTCCTACTCTTTAGTAGATGTAAATATCAGTGGACATAGTGAAATATATTGATCAACAGTAAACCTAATTCTTTTTCAAACCTTATTCTAGAATGTGAGACAATACTTTGTTGAACATCACCTCTTAAAGGAAGCAGAAATGCTCAATTGTGTCACAGCACAGTTTCATCTAAGATTATCCACTCTTAAACAATGGCTTTGTAAACCATTGGGGAATCATGCTACTTAGGTGTTAAGATATTTAAAATAACATCTTTGAGTATTGATGGGGTTGCAGATTTGGAATTTAACAAAATTCCTTTTGTTCATTGTTGAGCTATTTGGGGATTTCTTCAAAGATGAGCATAGCATTTAAAGAAAGAAACTCTAAAGCAAAATGAAATTTCAAAAAGTTGAGTACAATAAGGAAAATATTCCACTATTTGGGTAAAAGTGGAGGAAATGTGCTTATAGAATATAGGTCTGGTTATTTTGTAGAGTCTTTAAAAACTATCTATACAAAAGCATCTTCCTATTGTCAAAAGAAAATAAAATCTAACTTTCTAATGTTTTCCTTTTCTCTGTCTAATGAAAACATGAGGGTTATAAAGGTGATTTTTATCCAAATAGTTCTAGCTTACTTTGCCTTTTATAAGCAATGATGCTAAGTGGGTCAGCAAAGGAGAGAAAGGGTTAAGATCACATCACTTTGGTGACTGATCTCAGTGTGCAGAGAAATGCCTGCAGAAGCTTAAAAGTACTTTCTCAGCTGGAAAGTTGTTTGCATTTTAATACAAGTTTAACCAAAATGCTTCTGATGCTTTATTACAAAACCTCTAACTTTTCATGGATAAGGACACAAGTTTAATTCTACTTCCACCTTTCTTCTCTGACTCCCTTGACCATTTTTTGTCACAAAATTTTTTTTAGATATGTTAATATTTTTCAATTATTTCTTTAGGTGGGCAAATAATTGTAAAACATTAGGCAAGTCATAGTTTGGAGAAATTGGTATCAATATTTTCACTAGAAATTAAATATATTGGAATCACGTGGGGTGGTGCACGCCTATAGTCCTAGCTATTTGGGAAGAGGAAATGGGAGGATCACTTAAGACAAGGAGTCTGAGACCAGCTTGAGCAACACAGTGAGACTCCATTTCTAAAAAGAAAAGAAAAGAAAACAAAAAATTAAGCATGTAGTACAGTGGTGAAGTATGTGCCTCAGCCTTTCTGATCTGCTGCCTAGGGTTTTGGGGGCTCACACACTTCTCCATAGCCATCCTAGTATGCAGTACTAGGAGTTGCTCTACTTCTTCATGCACAGGCTTTCTGAGTTTCTTCCACCAAGCTGCATGCTAATGAAGAATGCTTGCAGCTTCATTTGCTACTGGCAAATCCCAGGATATACCTACTAGCAGGGAGATTGGGGGAATTATCCTGTATTGTATTATGTGTCCTCTGATTATGGAAGCACAACTTAGAACCTGTTCAAACATTACTATTCCTTACAGTTAAAACAAATAGATTGTGATGCTTTGAAATGTATGTGTGGTGGATAATTTACTGAGGTCAATTGCTACTCTGTTTCATAGTTGATGAACCATCATTTATTATTATAGAAAAATATAAGTATTATTATTATAGAATCATTTATGCTATTATTTTAATTATAAGAATAATAATTACATGTAAAATAAGGGTGGTGAATTATGAAACTCTTTATTAAAAGTTTTGTCAAAATTATTTCAACACAATGAGATTTCTTGGTGATTCTCCCAGAAATATGCTTCATATTAAATATATTTAGATGTAACATAGTGCTTAAAGAAAACATGTTAAATATCTGATTTCACTACAAGGTTGCTATCCAAGGTAATGTATCTACATATTTTATATGCAAATATATTCTATGTCCTCATAATTTGCTATATGTCTCTGTTACTCCCCCCTATTCAAACTCAAAAGAAGTTTGGAAATTATTGGCATTAGAAATTAAAAATAAAATAAAATTTTTCCCATTGTTTTTCTCTTGTATTTTTGATATTTGTACTCATCTGCCTTTGATTCTTTAATAGCAGATTTCAAGAAAACTTCTGTGTAGAGATTTTGTTTTAATTTTTATTAAAAGCAGGGAGAAAGGCAGAAGTAGTGGACTAATATGTGTTAGGAACTGTGTTACAATGAGCCTACAATGTATAATAAGATGGAGTTGAAAACAGACCTTCTTCCCTTTTAGCAAAACTTTTTTTCCCAAAATTTGAGAAAAAACTTTTAACACAATGTGCTTGTTATAATAAAGGATATTATTTTAAGAAGAAAAGTTCTGAAAAAGGAAGACCATAATGTACCAGCAATGTGTTGAATGCCTGAAGTTTTTGAGGGTATAGCTGCTAACAAAAGAGATAATGAAAATCATTGCAAATTATTAGCTCAGTGGTCAAAACCAAATTGAGCATGACTCAAGAAAAAAAAAAGAAAAGGAAAATCTTAATAATAAGTTCTATTATGGTTTAAATTCCCAAGCAACAATGTCTCATATCTCATATGACTTACAGAAGAGCCAAAGTAAGGGGTAAAGATAAACTTGTATAAAAGCATGAAAAAGATTTGGTTCAACTGGAAAGCCTCTTCTGTCTAGCATCCTGCTCGGTGTATAAATGAATATTAGCTAGGAAATTAAAGATATTTATGAGTGATTTAGGTTACCATTTTATAATTTAAAATTTGATTCAAGCTGGGGTGGTGTATACCTGTAATTTCAGTAGGTCAGGAGGTTGAGGCAGGAGGTTCACAAATTCAAGGTCAGCCTCAGTGACTTAGCAAGACCCTGTCTCAAAATAAAAAATTAAAATGTCCAGGGATGTAGCATGTATCTCAGTTGTAAAGCATTCCTGGTTCAATTCTCATCACCAAAAAACAAAACAAAATAAAAGACCTTAATTCAAGATCCATCTGAACCTATCATAAAATATGAACAAACAAAAAGTACTATTTTTCCCACCATTTAATCAGTGGGTGAACTTTTTGTCACTTTCTACTACATAACTTAAGATTAAAGTTTTGACAGTAGGTGTCACAATACCTGACCTGAAATTATACTATCAGTCTACAGTAACAAAAACAGCGTGTTATTGGTATCAAAACATGCATGAAGACCAATACAATAGAATAGAAGACACTGAGACAAACCCCCAAGTCTTTAACCATCTGATATTTCACAAAGCGGACAAAAATATAGTGTGGAGGAAACACAGCCTGTTCAACAAGCGGTGCTGAACAAACTGGAAAGCAATATGCAGACAATTGAAACTAGATCCTTATCTCTTACCCTGCACAAAAATCAAATTAAAATGCATCAAAGAATTAGGAATTAAACAAGCATCTATACAATTATTAGAAGAAAAAATAGGATCAACACTCCACCACATCAGTGCAATCATCTCCTTCCTTAACAAGACTTCCATATCACAAGAATTAAAGCCAACAATCACTGAATGGGATGCCATTAAACTAAAAAGATTCTGCATAGCCAAAGAATTAGTCAAGAGTGTCAAGAGAGAACCTACAGAACAGGAGAAAATCATTGCCTGCTATGTCTCCAACAGGGGACTAATATCCAGAGCATACAAAGACCTCAAAAAACTTAACACCCAAAACAAATAATCCCATCAATAAATGGGCTAGGAAACTAAACAGAAACTTCTCGGCAGAGAAAATCCAAAAAGCCAATAAATATATGAGAAAATGTTCTACATCACTAGCAACCGGAGGAATGCAAATGAAAACCTTAATGATATCCCACTTCACTGCAGTCAGAGTGGCCAAAATGAAGAATACAAACAGTAGATGCTGTGGTGGGACTGCAAGCTTGTACAGCCACTCTAGAAAGAAGTGTGGAGGCTCCTCAAAAAACTAGGGATGAATCCACTATAGTACCCAGCTATTCACCCTTGAATATTTTCTCATAAGATATAAAATCTGCATGCTACAGAGAAAGAGCTACATCAATGTTTATAGCAGCTCAGTTATAATAGCTAAACTATGGAACCAACTGAGATGAACAGATTCAAAAACTGTGATACATGTATATATATACACACACACAATGAGGTTCTACTCTGCTATTCAAAAGAATGGTATCATGGCTTTTCCAACTAAATGGATGGAAATGGGAAAAAATCATGCTGAGTGAAGTATCCCAAACACAGAGAATTAAGGGCTGAATGTTTTCTCTGATATATGGAAGCTAGAGTAAAACTTAAGATAGAATGAAAGTTAGCTCATTTTAATTAATAAACCCACCAAAGTTGAAATTTTACATGAGGAGAACTGTAACTATGAAGGTGGGCAGAGAAGGGAGAGAGGAAGGGAAGGGAGAGAGGAAAAAGTGGGTTATCAACACAGCTGCAAACACTTGATTCCCATGAGAAGCCAAACTATACACAGGCAAGCAAGGAAACTTAGAAATTTTAAAAATTCATACACATGTATTAAACATTTTGGTCTATAGTGTGGCGGTTTTACAGAGAAGACATAAGATTGGGGAATGGGTGAAATAGGGGAGAGCCTGGACTCGGATTGGGGTTAATTTACTTTGACAATATCTGTGTATGCACCAATATGTAACAAAGGTTCTTTCCAATATGTAAGACTACGTCAAAAAAAAAAAAAAAAGAAATCTTGATCCTGTGTACCTAAAAAGGTTAATGTTATGCCTGAATGAAAATTTCTGCCTAACTTTTGCATATTTATTATTCACTTACACATTAAATGCATGTTTACAGAAATAAAACACATTTTGAGTTGAATTTGGATATAAATGAGTGAAATTTTTCTGAATATTTGGTCTGATTGAATGAGATGAACCAGACATGTTGGTAGATAGCCAAGTCCCCTCTTTCCAAGTAATTAAATGGCAATAAATGTGAGACTTCATGAATTTCCCTGAATTCCTCTTATGAATTCTTCGTAACGCAACATGCCATTTATTTTTCAACGTGAGACTAAACTAGAGACAAGTTGAAAACAACAAAGTGATGCTGCTGTGACAATGTCAACTGAAACTTTGACATTTAGATAAAAATCTTGCCCAGAAGAATGGGAAGATAGAATGTGTTTAATAAGCTTTTCAGGTACAAATTGAAGAAAACAGGTCTGAATGTTGGAATTGTAAGAAACCGTAGCCTTGACAGGTTGTTTTATGAGGACTGGCGATGCCTCATTGAGGCCATTTCTTCCCCTTGAAAGCCATACACCTCGAACAAAAGAGTCTACATAGTGAAACAAGCTCCTTGTCAATTTAGCATGTGCGTGTGAACAATGATCATTAAAGCACCTGAGACGAGTACATGGTCAAAGAGTTGGAAAGGAGGATACTTCTTAGAATGAGGAGCCTTGTAATGATTGCTGTTTCTTATGAAAGTACCATCTGATAAGTTGTGTTTCATGATCAGCTCCACCTCAGAGATCTTGCAGAGGAGAGTTCAGCAATTGCAATAACAAGTACAAGAACTGTAGCTTTCCAATACTCATTTCTTTGCATTTCAGTTTTTGAAGTTTGTGGCATTTAAGATGATCACAGTAGATTGACTGCAGATAATGAGCCTAATATGATATACAGCTATGATTCTTTGATGGTAAGGATTCCATTTCTCTGTGTGTGTGTGTGTGTGTGTGTGTGTGTGTGTGTGTAAAAGAGACAGAGATTTCTATTTATTCCTATTATAATAATATCATTATATTCCTTTCACTGGAGAATGTTTCTGTATCCTTGTTTTGTATGGAAATCCAGATTTAGTGCCTACAAGTTTCCATTTTTAAGTAATTATACTAGTTCTTACATTTTTCAAAATGACCCTCATGGACTATGTTAATTTGTGATGAACATTGTTTGCTTTAAAATTTCATTTGTCTTTTCAACCATTTCTTATTGTTGGTTTGATAGTTCATTTTGGGGGTTATTTGATATCAGTTTGGGGGAAAATATAGTATTCCAAACCTTAATTCAACAGATTATGATAGTGTTCACATTTACTCACTGCCTAAGGGGGAAAAAAACCAAACACTCATAAAACAAAATGGTCCACTTATACTACCCTTTGTCAGATTACTTGGCATTCTTAAGTAGAACTGCCTGGTAATTTAGTCATCTTTATTACCTGGAGTAGGCAGATCTTTACCCAAGAAGGTGTCATCTTTGCTTTCTATGTTCCAGCCAATGCCTGCTTTCCATTTGACCCTCCATTCTTCTAAGGTGCCCTGAATTGTCACATGGAATTAGTAAATAAACATTTATTTTATACCCACGCTACTCTTCATATGTTTGTAGAGAAGGATTTCATTAACCATACAACCTGGTCAGGGATGTATTAGTTCTCTCCTTATTTTTGTAGTATAAAAATAGGAATTTCTTCTTTCTTTGGCATTTGGATTTTCTGGAAGTGCCATGAAGGGGCATATCCAAATGGAATAATTTGGACAAGAACTAAGTACTCAAGCATGCTTCTTGTCAGACAGGGAACAAAAAGAATCAGGCTGCTGATCAGGTAAAGCTAGTCTTCTTGTGGTCCAGAAATGAGTAGTTCTCAGCAGGATAGCCTGCCTGAAAGCATGGACTCAGCTCCCTCCTGGCAATAAAGCCCATCTGCAATGACCCTCATGAGGTCCACTGCTATTTTGATGTAGAGCTAATGTTGGACACGTCAAGGATGATAAGAATCTTTATTTCACTAAACAACCAGAAAGTTTATCCATTTAGAAATTTTATATCACTTTCCCTGATGACAAAAAACTTAAATCTAAATACTTGCAACATAGAAAGGATAGAAAGAAAAAAAATTCCAAAGAATATGAACTACACTCAGAGCCTAGTTTTCTCTTTCTCTCTGAATTTAAATTTATACTGTCTTTAGAAATTTTCCTGTACTTAAAAACTAGAATGAAGCTCTGATCCCCCACTAGTACCATGGGTATTTTTTTTGTAGCCTCTTCTCTGTTCATTCCTGCCTAGGAAGTTCTACTACTTCAAAGGATTTTAGTGGTTTTTCTCTGATTACATCTCCTTTAACAATAAGGAGAATCTTTTCTTTGTTTTTAGAAGACTACATGAGCTGGTCTTTACACATCTTTTCCTCTCATGCCTGATAAAGTCACTGCCTGACTTTTGCAAAAAACTACTTTTTGTTTATGCCAAAAAAAGTTTTGGGGGAGAATTCTTTTCATGTTACCCTGTTAGTGGATGATCATTCAAACTTTTGTTTGCTTTATGCTAGCCTTAACTATATCACATTATTCTTTTTGAAGTCTGTTCATCAAATAGTGTGCTGCTCTCACTTCCAGGTAAATCTTCCCCTGCCCTCCCCTCCCCATGCGGACACCAACGTACAAATGCATACCTATTCTTCCCATGAGCCAGAGCCATAGTCAAAGCTATAACCAAGAAGATGTCCTTCATCTGATGACAAAAGATGTAAAAATCCCCTTGAGGGCTGAGTTTACAAAACTAATTTAAAAAGTTATACAATGCCATTAATAGCAAGAGTCTTTCTTAATAGAAGGGTCAAAATGCAAGATATGTCATCAAGTGAAATTAGACACTTGGGGGCTCTTCGTAGTTCATAATTATTGATTGGAATGGGAAACCAAGTAATTTGTATGCAACAACCTTGTGACACATTGTAAGGAAGGGACCATATGTGAAAGTGTGTGAAATTAACAGGAGCGGTGTAACTCCTTCAGCATTTTAGATGAAAAACACATGCAGTTTTGAAACTTCAGATTTGCAATTTCAAAGACCCTAAGAGCATCTGTTAGGGATTGTGTGATCTAATCTCTAACACAGCACACGCAGTCAGCTTTTCAGCATGTCACACCATTACTAAGTAAAGAGCCAGAAAATGAGCAGGCAGGTCACTTCTCACCTCATTAGCACAGCAGGAGGGGCTCTGGAAAACAAGATGCCGGCAGAAGAGGCAGAAGACATGGGGCTTGCTAGTATCTTTCTTGAATAACAGAGGAAGGACCAAGCTGTGCACTCCTTTTAACTCTGTACTTCTGTTCTTTGCCAAGCAACCCCTTCCCTTTTTTTCTGACCTTTCATCAGTTTGACCCCTGTAGTGTTTATAAACTACCAGGAAGTCCTATCTGTAGACTATATAATTTATTTACTATTTTTCTTCTTGGTAGATCTTGGTTTTAACACAATTATATTCAATGAGATATGGACACATAGTCTTAATGTCCTTGACCCTATTGAAACGCAGGGCACCTTAGACACAAATACAGAGAAGCCAGGGGGAGAGCAGATGCTATTTTATTTTCTGAGTTAATTCTTGCATAGCTAAAAAAAAATTAAACTAAATATTCCTTCTGTCTTCTGAGGTTTGTTTTCTATTTTCCTCATTCTTGGTTTTCTCCATTAACTTTATCATCACATTGGTGACTCCATCTGCTATGATTTCTGACAGACTGAAGCCAAGTGACTCTTCTTGACAAACCACAGTGGAGAAACAAAATAAAATGATAACCTTCCATTTTAATCTATTAAAATTTGGGGTTTATTATTACACAGCATACTGTTGCTGATTCTAAAGGATAAAAGGGCTAAGATTTATTGGGCAAAGGCATAGTCATAACCATGGATCCAAATACTTCCCAATCACTCAGTTAATTCTTATGACAATGATCTGTGGAAGGTACTATTCTCATGCCAGTTTCAGAGTCATGAAACTCAAGGGGATCTGTTGATAATGTTTTCACAACTCTTGGACAGATGTTATATCAAAATTTCTTTGTTTCATCTTCTCTTGTAGCTATTGCTGCCGGAAGTAGTTCCAAAAAATTATTGATGAGTTTGAGATAAACGAAGTCACACAGTACCTTGGGCTAGACATGCCTCTCATTTCATGCTTCCTTTCCCTCTGCCCTACAGTATGAGGCAACTACAGCTTTAATTTGGGGAAAGCACTACTCATAGCCATGTAACCAGGCTATGAAACAGTGAAGTCTGATCATGAAATACTAAATGCCTATACATCTATTTGTGACCCAATGGGGTCAGAAGACAGTGAGAAATTAGCTGCCCTTTTCCTTTGTTGCAGAAAGTTCTGAGATGCATTTTACAGGGTAACTCAGAAGGTCCTGAAGTCTCTTTACAGCCTGGTAGACATTCTGGAACTGGTTTTTCCCTTCACTTTTACTCTCATTGTTTCATATGCCTTCTCACTTTTTCAGATAACCAAATACACTATTGGCTTGCAAGCTTTGGCCTTACACTTTAGGTAGAATAAAATATAATACACAAAGAAACCAGTCCCAGGATGGATGGTATCTGTAATAAATCTGGGATCAATGAAGGCTAGTGGTCTGAAGCCATGCCCCTAACCACTATTAGGCTGTATGTGTACTAGTAAGTGTTGTTATAATTTTTGTTTTGTGTTGTGCCATAAAAGATTCTTCAAACAGGTGACTCCTCTTTGGAGCTCTTTATTTTCTCTTATGTAATGATGACTTTTTTCTTCTGTGCTGATTTTTATTTTCATTTTTGTTTTGGAAGGAATTTTTTTTTTTGGTTCTTCTTGAAAAGTCTTTCCATTTAATACCTTATGCAAAGACACATGTTAGTCTGCATTTTAAGCATTTTAATTTCCAATTTTAAAGCTATGGGAATAATAGTTTTTTGTACATATGCTGTCCCAAAGACTTGTTATCACCAGAGTTTAAAACATAATTCTTATAACTATTTATGGAGTCTACTACATTATAGTACATAGAATGAATGAGAATTTGTACCATGCACATGTTTAAGAGCATGAGAGGTCCATATGTAATTTGAATTTTTCTAATTATAACCTTCAAGAAATAACACAATAGTCATAATTGCATAATTCATTTCAATATATAGAATATCTGAAAACATTATAATTTCAGCATATAATCAAGAGACATTTTTAATGAGGTAATTTACTTATTTTATAATACCAAGTCTGTGAACTCACAGCTCATCTCAGTTTGGTCAAACCATATGTAAAATGATTAATAGCCACACATGATTAGTGCCTAATAATCAGGACAATATGTCAGTTCAAGAGCTTACATTTTTCCTTATAATATTTATTTTAGTCATAGTGTAGTTTATCTGATATCAGGGAACTTTTTTACCCTTAATATGCTTTATAACTTGAATAAATATACTTACAATCAATTCTTTTTAGTCCTTGACTTTCTCTGATTACTATGGAGAATACAGTATAAGATGAAAGAATAAGATCCTCCCAGAAGAAACATTAATTTGAACCACTACTCATTTATGAAAATTCATTCACTATAACAAAGGAAAACACATCAGAGACCACAGTGTCTGGTTGTAGAATAATAAGAAAAAATGCATGAAAGAGCATAGGAATGATAGATTTACATTACTCTCATCCCCTTTTCCCTAATCACAAGCAGCACAGCTTGGACAGAGATACCATCCACTTGATAGAAGAGAGGGAAGAGAGCATAGGTTTACCTTTGTTGCTAAAACTGGAGCAGCCACAGTAAAATACAGCACTGGAATTACCCTGATAATCCCCTACCCAAGGATACTACCTGTCTTTGGAGTCTCTAGACTTATGCCAGACTATTTGGAACCCATGGCTTTTATAAGAATACTAAAGTTCCAACCTATATCACTCCTTGCAGTTGCCTTGAGTTTTGACCAAATCTTAGCCAAAGACAACCTGTAGAAACCATGAACTTTAGGTATCCCCCAGTGCTCTATCATCTTTGGTAACTGCAAGATTGCAATCTGTTGCTTGTCTGGATTTGGAAGTCATTAGAGTCCAATCTTGGCTGTGACTACTATTGGGATTAGGGATTAAGATTTTAGGATTAGGGTGTGTCCTAGCACTGTAATAATTCCAGCAGTCCATATCATATATAAGGTGTGGGTGTCTGACTCTAAACAGGGAAAATATCTTAATTATTTGCAAAAGAATTCAAAATATCTGTTTTAGGAATGCTCAGAAAACTTTAACAAAATGTTGAGAAACAATTTAAAAATTTATCAAATAAATTTTACTTAAAGCTAGAAATGAAAAAAAAATCATATTCCTGGAGCTGAAAAATGTGATAAACAAAGTGAAAAAATAATAGAGAACATCAATAACAGCATTGACCAAGCAAGAGTAAAAATCTGTAAACTGTAATATAGGCTATATGAAAATACAGTCAGATGAAAAAAAGGAAAAGAGTGAATGGGAATATAAAAGCTTAGAAGATTTATGCAATAGCATTAAAGAGATGTACCAGTCATTGATGGTGAAGAAAAAGTAGAGAAAGATGAAAAGGTAGAAATCTTTTTGAAAGAAATAATGAAAAATTTCTAAACCTGGAGAAAGATATAAATATCTAAATATGGGAAAATCAGATTGCACACAAACAAGAATATCTTAGGACATATGACCAAACTTTCACAGATCAAAAACACATATAAGACCTTAAAAGATGGCAAGAATGCCAGGTGCAGTGACATTTTCCTTTAGTCTAGAGGCTGAGGCAGGAGGAGCACATGAACCCAGGCATTCTAAGGCAGCCTATGAAACATAAAGATCCCATCTCCAAAATAGATAAATAAATAAGAAAATGAAAAATGGTGAATTAAGAAAAAATAGAAAACTGAATTTTAAAAAACAGAAAAAAAAAAAAGAAATGAGATATAGTGGTATTTCAATACACCTAGCAGCATACTTCTCATCAGAAACCTTGTGCTCTAGGAAAGAGTGGAATGATGAAATATTCAAGGTGCTGAAACAAATAACTGACAACCAAGAATTCTGTAGCTAGCAAAACTGTCCTTCAGATATGAAGAAGAGACAAAGACTTTCTCAAGCAAATAATAGCTCATGGAGTTCATCTCAAGAATTATTCTACAAAAAATACTTGAAAGAGTTCTTCAAGATGAATGAAAATTCTAATAAATAACACAAACTCATGGCAAAAGCAAGTACACAGTCAAATTCTTTTAATATATGGTAGTTTATAAATAATATCTTTATTATGATGGTTAAAGGTAAAATATTAAATAATAATAACCATAATAATTCGTTATGAAAGAAGGAATGTAAAATGTTATCAGTTACACCATGTGCAGTGGTGAATGCCTGTAATCCCAGCAATTGGGAGGCTAAGACCCTAAGCAACTTAGTGAGATCCTGTCTTAAAATAAAAATAAAAAAAAAAAGAACGAAATTTATAACTCAGTGGTAAAGCACTCCTAAATTCAATCCCCAGTATAAAAAAGTGTCAATTATGATACCAAAAATGGAAAATATGGAAGAGAAGTATCATTAAAGTGTAGTTTTTGTGATCAAAGTTATATTTTCATTAGCTTAAAATAATCCATTATAACTTTATGATTTTTTGGTAACATGTTTTGATATACTATAATAAGGTTATCTTATTTTTAAGTTACTAGAAAAACCACAAAGGAAGACATTAGGGGTAAAACCATTATTTGATCCACAAAAAAAATTAGAAAAAGAATAAATGAAATGACATAAGTAAATCCTTACCTATTAAAAATAACCATGAATGTAAATAGAACAGATTCTCCAAATATAAGACATAGAGTGACTGAACAAATGAAAAATCAATACAAAGTTTATATTGACTAATAGGTACTAACTTCACATGTAAGGATACATATAGACTTAAATAGAAGGATGGAAACAGACTCCATACAAATGAAAATAAAAAGATAGCAATAGCTAGATTGTATCAGATAAAATAGTCATTAGGTCAAAAATTACCAAAAAGACAAACTGATAATTATACAATGCTAAGGTTATTAAGGCAGCAAGAGAATATAACAGTTGTAAACATATATGTGCCCCAAACTAAAATATCTGAATGTATAAATCTATTAAAACATTGAAAGAGCTAGGAAGGATGAAACACAATAATTGTAGGAGCTTTAACTCCCCACTTCCAGCAATGGATGTATCATCCAGTTAGAAAAACACAAAACAATCACGGACTTAAACTTCATGACCAAATAGATCTAACAGATATTTACTGAACATTATGTTCAACCACTGCAGAATACATATTTTTCTCATTAGCACCTGGAACATTCTCCAGGATAGATTTGTTAGGCCATAAAACAAGTCTTAACAAATTTAAGAAGGTTTAAACCATGTCAAATATTTTTTACTAACCACAATAATATAAAATTAGAAATCAATAACAGGAGAATCTTTGGAAACATTAAAAAAATGGAAATCAAGCAACATATTCCTAAATAACAAATGGGTAAATCAAGTCATTAAAAGAGAAATAAAAAAAAATCCTTTGGCTGGGGATATAGCTCTCTGGTAGAGCCTAACCTATGTGAGCCCTTAGGTTCAATCCCCAGTGCTGAAATACAAAAAATTCTTGACACAAATGTAAATGGAATTACAGTACACCAAACCTATGAGATATAGCACCAAGCAGAAAGTTTACAGCAATAAATGTCTATTAGAAAAGAAAGGAAAAAAATGTTTTAAATAAGTACCCCAATGTTGCACCTCAAGGAACAAGGAAAATAAGAATAAATCCAATCCAAAATTAATTTCTAAGAAAGGAAACAATAATAGTTATTCAAGTAGGATTAGATATCAAAGCAAAATTCAGTGAAGGAAGAGTTTTTCAAAAGGTAAACTCAAGGACTGGTGTGATGGCTCAGCTGTTGGAGTGCTTGCCTGGCATGCTCAAGAACCCTGTTTCAAACCCCAGCACCATGTATACAACTAAGTGTTGGAGAAACAAAGACCAGATGGAAAAATAAATAAAATTGATCCTCTCTCTCTCTCTGTTTCTTTAAAAATAAAGCAAAACAATAAGATAAAACCACCAAGATATTAGTGAGACTAAGGGAAAAATGAAGACACAAATAAAATCAGAGTTAAAACGGAGACATTACAACCGATACCACAGGAATACAATAGGCTATCAAAGACTATTAGAACAATTATAGGCAAAACCTTTGGAAAACCTAGAAGAAATGGCTAACTTCCTAAATACCTACAATCTATAAAGACTGAATTATGAAGAAATAAACAGACTAAGAATGAATGAATCCAGAAATTGAATCAGTAATACATTATCTCTAATTAATCTGGTAGCTTCACTATTACAAGTTCTCAAACATTGAAGAGCATGAATACTAATTCTTTGCTGTTATTCCAAAAATTGAGAGGGGAAACAAACTTTTCCAATTCGTTCTTATGAAGCCATAAGAACGTGTGATGTGCACGTGTGTGTGTGTGTGTGTGTGTGTGTATGCATATAAACATACACATATACAAATATCAACTTAAGACTTAAATGTAAAATCCTGAACAATGAAATTATTAGCTCCTCTATAACATTGATCTGGGCAATGATTTTTTTGTGTGACCCCCAAACTGCATACAACAAAAGTAAAAATAGATGAGATTGTATCAAACTAAATATCTTCTTCAGAGCAAAGGGGATAGCATAGTGAAGAAACAGCACATAGAATGAACAAATATATTTGTAAACTATATGCCTAATACAGGGTTAATACCCAAAATATGTAAGGAACTCAAATAACTCAATAGCAAAGAAATAAATAACCAAATTTAGAAATGAGTAAATTAACTCCATATGTATTTCTCACAATGAGATATTCAGTCAACGACTATATGAAATGAATGCTCAATATCACCAACCATCTAGAAAAATATTAATTAAAACCACAATAAGATATCTCACTCCTATTATAATGGTTACTAACAAAAAGACAAAAGATAATAAGTATTAGAGAAGATGTGGAGAAAAAGCAATCTTTACACAGTGTTAGTGGGGATGTAAAGTAGTATAGCCATTAGGGAAAGAAGTATGGAAATTCCTCAAAATATTAAAAATTGAACTACTATCATATGATTTAGCAAACCCACTACTAGGAGTATATATACATATACATATATGTATATATATATATGAAAATGAAATCAGTCTTTAAAAGAGAGCAGCACTTCCATGCTTCTAATATTATTCATAGTATGCAAGATAGGAAATCATACTGTGTCCATCACCAAATGAATGGATAAAATATGTGATGTGCATTCCTACAAACACATACAATATCATAGTGTTGACTTACATAAAAAGTAAATCCTGTCAACTGCAAAACCCATCCTGATGGATATTGTGTTAAATGAAATAAGGCAGACACAGAAAGGCAAATACTAATTGATTTCATATGTGAAATCTAAAGAAATTTATCTTCCAGAAGTAGAGAATAGCATGATGGTTACCAGAACCTGGGATAGTTAGAGGAGGGAACAGGATGTTGTAGTCAAAAGATATACACTCCATATGGAAATTTTGCTGCATGGTGCCTGCAGGAAAGAATGATATAATTATCCTTGAAAAATGAAAAGGAAGTGGATGTTAAGTGTTCTTACTACAAAAATAATTATGTGAAATAACACGTTTGTTAATCAACTATATTTAACTGTTCTACAATGTATGTATACTTTACCATATCATAATGTATCCTATATGTGTGTGTGTATAGTGTACCCAATAAATATATATGTAATTTTTTTACAGTCATGTAAAAATCTAAAAAAAAAAATAAAAACATATTGTAGGTCACTTTTTGCACAATGCTTCTATTATTTGACCACTTCAACTTCTTCAACTTCATAACTGGGTTGCAAGACAAATGTAGCAAATTATGCATATTTAAGGTTTAATTTCAAGATCATTTTTTAAAATGTATTTCAGAAAATAACTTTGTATATAAGTTGAAATTATCTATGGATTGTTCCCAAATTATGATGGTTTGATTTACAATTTTACTATTTTAGGATAGTGCAAAAGTAATACACATTTAGTAGAAATGATATTTCAAATTTTTATTTTTATATTTTTTCCTAGGCTATTGACATGAGATTATCTGCCACATCATAAGTGTTAACAACTAAAACTCTACAGTGTACTATGTTGCTAAGCTTTCATTTTTGATGCATTAGGTATATTCAATGCATTTCGATTTATGATGTTTTAAACTTATGATGGTTTTGTTGGGATATAACCCCATCATAAATCAAGGAACATCTTTACAGTATTAACTGACCTGAGAAATGATTTGGTTAGATATCCTAATGTCTTAAAGGAGGTACTGATATTAATATAGCTGCTAAAATGACTAATTTAAACATAGTGGATAGCTCTATTTGAGTAACTACTAATAATTGTTTTTAAGTCTTTTTGCACTGCAGCTTATCTGTCTGTAGAATGGGATACTTATAGGTATCTACTTTTAAAAATGTTGTAATAATTAGCCGATATATAGCCACTGAGATCTGTGTTTGGTAGCTAAGTAAACATACAGTAAATATCAGTTATTGTTACAATTATAGTCATATTGGAATGCGTTTTCTTGAAGAAAAATTTACCATGAAAATCAACTGTTTTGATTATAGGTGTAATTTGTACATATATTACAATTAGAAACATATATGTAGGTGTATCTACTAGAAAAGTAAGGTAAAATTTATAAAATAATAAGAAATAAATAATTCATGATTTTCTGTCCTCTTCCATTTACTAGTAAAGAAAAACATTTTCAACATTCAGATCACAATTTAATTCTTATTTCAGCAGATTATCAATTTCTTGTGAATCTTGAATATATTTGGGTAATTTCAACTTCTTACCTCCTCTTAACAAACTTGTCGGAGAATAGTCATATTCTGGTAACTTTTCAGAGCAAGATTAGTGGCTGAGGCTTGAGTTGATGCTTTAATGGAACCTGTTTGGTTAGATAAATAGATCACATGTGATTTTATGTGTTCATAAATATCAGTGTGTCTTTTAAGGTGCTGGTGAGTGGAGGGCAGTGAGAGTGGTACACTAGCCATCTGTGTGAACTATAGGTGATCAGCACGCACAAGAAGAGTAGTAACTTTTCTTAAAAGGCAGTAAAGACCTAGACCTTGACATATGGCTTGATAGAATAGTTCAGCAATTTGCTGGCCCCACATTTTTTACTATTTCTGATTGCATAGTTGGTGGGTAGGATAAAAGTTGGCAAGCTGGGAAAATGGAGCTTTTACAGTTTGTAGAAAGGAGGATTTAATGCCACTACAAGTAAATGGATAGTTGCTCATATGCAGTTTAGGCACCACAAAGAAAGCAATCATTCTGACACTGGGTGGAAGGTAGCTTAAACTGGGAAGTTACTCACAGCATCCATTATTCAATATTTCTGGAGATGCATTATTTTGTCCAAACCACTCATTATTTTTGCAATTTTTCCAGATTCTGTGCAAACTTCTTTTAGAATCAATCCACTTGTAAAACACCACTATATTGAATTATAAGAAGAGCAATATCCCCAGTGTTGAATAGTTCTCCAAGAGCTTTGACTGTGTCTCCACAAAGACTTTTCCTGCTAAAATGGTCTAAAGTAGGATGGTTTTCCCTGTTAAGGTTCTTTTGGGTTAATAGTGTGAGTACTTTCTAATGCTCTTCACCCTACTTACTCCCTTAGCCCAAATTGCATGCCAATATTCACATTTATCTAGCTCTGAATTAGAAAGCATTCATTACCAGTAAATATGCCCTGAGCTAAAATGGTAAGAAGAATTTAGCATACCAAATGACAAAATTAAGAAAAATTCATTTCCTTTAAGTCAGCTGAAAATTTTAAAACATCATCTGTGAATGAAAAGTGGCACAGAAAATGTTCAGATATGTTTATTTGCTAATCTTCACAATAAAACACATGGCTAATAGTACAGTTATTGCACTAATAAGTCACAGAACAGTGCTGTCAAAAGATACACCAGTCAAGAAAAAGTAACAGTACACAAAATATTTTTTATTATAAATAAGACAATTATTGCTGTAGATTAAAATCTGACAGATCATCTTATGAGAATATCTTCAACAATTTAAAATTAAAGATAAGTATGTGATCCGATAGATATATGTCCGGGAATATTACACAATGAATGTGTGTATTACAGCCTAACAAGATACTCCATAAATATGTCCAATTTTCTGTGACAATTAAAAGTAAGTAAATAAATAAATACAACTACTCAGATAGTCTGAATACCATTATATTTAGAGTTTCTATTTTGTTGCCCACAGCAGTGCCAGGTAATGATATGAAATGTTTTTCTGCCGAGGATCCAGATGCAGTTAGAGTATGGAAAAGGTGTTGTCAGATTGAACCAGACATACTGAAGTAAATAATTCACAGAGTTACACATATGCTGATCTCAGAGGTGTGACTCCAGCTCACATTTGCCCACTGAAAGCCTTTGCTTATTATGTTTCTATTTCACAAAGTCGCCCCACGTTTCTTTGTATAAGCTAAACTAGGTAGAATAGAACATCAGATTATGTTGTACAATGGAGCATGAATAAATAGATGCATAAAGAAGGAAGGAAAGATTTAAAAACTAAGCAAATGGAAATGAAGCTCTGAAAACTAAAATCCCCTTACCTCCTGCACCAATGACCCTTAAACTCTGTCATCCTTAAAAAAGCACTAATTAATTAACTAATTAATTAAAGAATGAAACTCCAATAGTCAATTAAGGCATTTAAATATCTCATCTTATGCTATCATGTGAAGGAAAATGAAGGAGGTAGGAAGTGGCTCAAATATTTCAGACTACCTGCACCAAAATGTAATGTGATACAGATGGTGGATTTATAACCTTTAGTTTCTGTTTAGTATGTTTGGTTGATTTTATTTTAGTGCGGGCATTGGCTCTTTTTTGTTGTTCTTATTGGTTTTTAAATGATTGATTATAAATATGAGAATTCCTATAAATAAATACATCCCAAAGTAAGAATCCTATTTTTAAAAAGCTGATACATCATGTGTTATAGTCACAGAAAGCCAAATGTTCTATATAGTAGAGAAAGTGAACAAAGAAAATTTAAATACTCAATGTAGTCTTGAGTTTCAGACTGCTCAGACTAAGTCACTGTAGATTAGTGGAATGTTGAGAATATAAATTTTTAAATTTCTCCTTAAAATCATATCAGTAGCCTGAATGTAATTAGGAATCCATACATAGTTGTTTTCTTGCAATAAGATGAGTAATATAGTGTTCCTTGTATTGCTGGACTCTCAAATCAAGGAACAAAGCACAATATTGTCTGAGGGCAGATAATAATTAAAAAATAATAAGAAAATGGCAGTTCAAAGCAGAGTGGAATCCGTATCTGGAGGTCTCTAGGATGCTGCTGAATCTCTTCGATTGAGTTCTGCCTCAAGAGGAGAATTTGGTTCAGAATAAAGTTGGGTTTACTAACAAGAGCAAAAGAATCCATGACTTAAAACTGCAGATAGTTAACTAAATAGAGATGAGATCAAATCATCAGAGAACAAGGTTCAACCACAATTTCTGACAAGTTCCACAGCACTGAGCTGAGGAACTCAAGCTCTATGTCATGGTTCACAAGATTCAGTGGAAGAGTAGAGGAAAAGGCAGAATCTGGGGGAAGGAGTCTGAGCACCTCTCTCCCTGTAGTCTTTAATGATAATGTTACAAAGCTGTGGCCTTCGGGGAAATTGAGGCAGCATGAAGACCCCTCTGCCCCCCCCAACACAAACTGTGATTCTTACAATCAAGTCAGAAAGATTTCAGACACTTCGCTCAGAATAACAGAAATGAGTTAATATAAGGGATAGGAACAGTGAAAAGGGACACTCTCAAGGGAGAGAGTGGGCCTTTGATGCTGATTTTGTGGATTTTGGGTTCCCGTCCTCTCCGAATTCAAGAATGAAACTGAGAGACACCAAGGCAAGCAAAGAAGAGTTTATTTAAGAAAGAATAGAAAGAAAAGACTTATCCAGAAGGGAGTCTCGGATCTGAAAATTCAAAAAGGGGGTTCAGCTCACCTTTCTTATCATCTCTCAAGATTCTCCCCGTTTCATTAGTCATTGCCTTCCCTCCCACATACCTGGGAGCAGGACTTAGAAGCTCTGGTCTCATTTACTCTTTCGTCCTGGGCCCAAAAGCACCTTTATCAGCAGAGGGGATGCCTGTGTCCAGAAATATTTGTTAGCAGAGGGCTTTATTAGCACAGAGGTTATGGGATGGTGGTGTGGGTGGGGGAGTGTAACAGTGGATGCTCTTTGCCCTCTTAGAAAAAATGACTGTCAGCCACTTTCTCCTTTCCAACCCCCATCATTCTGCCTACACTGACTGCCTAATGCTTCCCCATCTTATCTTCTCAGAGAGGCCACTGACAGTGTGCTTATATAGGACTCCAGTTTGGTTAGGAATCCCAGAGAAGTTTCCAGATAGTCCCACCCAGGCCCACCTCTTTATTTTTGACTGACAATGTGGTGAAATCAGACTTTCAAGTCCTTACTTCCAGGACAACTCTATGTCACCTTGAAAACATGTTGACAGGTTCTAATTGGATTCTTTTAACAAAAATTCTTCACATTTTTCCTGAGTGTCAGGATCTGGTCACAAAAGTCTCCCCTTTCAGGCTAACTTGGGTTCCTGTTCTGGACATGATTTCAGGCCTGCATTTCCTCTGCAGATAGCAAGTACTTTGCTGAGGAATGTGACATAGCCTGTTCACGTTAGCCAGGCAGGGCTGCAGGCTGCTTTTGGGAAAAGAAAGTATGTAGGCTTAGTACAAAGTGCTCATTTCACAGAATTATTCTCCTAACCTCATGTTCCCACCATTCACATCTGTCTGTCCTCTACCAATAAGATAATTTTGCCAGAAATACAGTGTTTATGTGTCTTTTACAGTGTGTGATGTCCCAAAGAGTTGAGAACTCTAACTGATAAATATGATTTATCCTTATAAATTTCAAATATCTCAGAAATACAAGTATAATCCATGTGTGGTGGCATAGACCTGTAATCCCAGCTGCTCTGGATACTGAGGTAGGAGGATTACAAATCTAGGAACCACCTGGCAAACTTACAGATATCCAGTTTTAATCATCATCATCAGCAGCAGCAGCATCAAAACCATCATCATCATCATCCCCCAGACTTGGTGCCGCATGCCTGCAACCCCAGGGGCTCTGGAGGCTGAGGCAAAAGGATTGCAAGTTCAAAGACAGTCTCAGGAACTTAAGGAGCCCCTAAGCAACTTAGAGAGACTCTGTCTCAAAATAAGAAATAAAAAGGTCTGGGGAAGTAGCTCATTGGCAAAACACCTCTGAGTTCAATCTCCTATAACCTCCCCTCCTAATAATATATGATAATACAAAGGCTGGCAATGTAGTTCAGTGATAGAGTACTCCAGGGTTCAGTTTCTAGTACCCCACACACATACAAGGGTATAAAAACATAAGTTATAAAACCAATCTTCTAAAGTGATGAGAAATGTAAGTACTCAATTTCAGTCGTTTCTTTGCATGTCTATGTGTGGGCTCTCTAGATGAATGAGCTTAGACTTTCTCATTTGTAAAATGGTGAACATAACTCTTCTTCGCAGTATCTCTGTGGGAACTAGTGTCCTAAAGTAAATGAAAGCACACCTCAGGCTGGTCAACATTTTGTTGAACTTTAGAGTTGCTTATTTGAAGCTTTAGTTAGGCTAAGACTGCCCTGCAGCTGTTTTGCCACATCCCTTTCAAGGCGACCTCCTTGCAGAGCAGCTGGATTTAGCGTGAGTTTTCAAGAGTTTTATATTCTTGGAATTCCCATTTATTTGCAAATAGTGGACTTGCCTGGCAATGTATTCCGGTCTTCTCTATTTTTCAGAACTATTTACTGAGTGTCCCAGTTTCCCACCCTTGCTCCTGCCAATGAGACCTCTGCCCATGAGTCTGACTGCCTCTGCCCTTGTCTGTCTCTGCACCTTGCCTTGATCTCTCCCTCAGTTCCTGCCCAGCCTTTTCAGCCCTCTTCCTTCCCCAGTCCATCTCTGCCGTTGCCTCCGGAGGAAACTCTGCTTCAGCACTTTGCCCTAGAACTGTTTAAGAGATTGGTAAGACAGTCTTCTATAAGTTGACTACTCTGTGGATCATGCTTTTGGTGCCTTGGTTTTCACGGATTGGTGATCTCTAAAATATATCTTGAAAATTTCAATACCAAAATATGAGTATCTTCCTTTTTTATTGAGAGAGTATTTACCTGACTCAGTTTTTCAAAAATATCTTTGATCACCACAGACACTAATCACTGTCAGATTTTCTTATTTTATACACTTCCTTTTCTTGAAGTTTTCTTTTCAGTAACTTAGGGGAATTTTTTTCTGACCCACGTGAGAATTGTGATTAGAAACCTTAAGTGTTTTGTAATATACATTTTTACATATTTGGGGTATTGACTCTCCCATAGTACAATTTGTTATGTCCTTAATAATTTGAAGATCAATTTCCGAACAGATGTTTACTCTCCATTTTTCCCTCTTCCTTTTCTTCTCTCTCCTTCATCCTTTTCATCTTTGTCTGAACCTAAAACACTTTCATTGCTTTTGTGTTAGTCTGAGCACATCTTGACCTCTATCTTTCTGACACCGTTCTTAATACTACTTAAAACTGATGAACATTTTGGAAATGCTTTTTTATTTCAATTCAATGAAGTCTTTAAAATTGGAGTAATTTTTCTAGCTCCCTTAATGACCATTTTAATCTTTTTTCACATGCTTATTCCTTTTTTCATAATATACAAAATAAAAATATATAAGAAGGAAACCAGAAGTTTCACTGAAGATACCTACATGAGGCACTTTATTGAACTTCCTTCCATTAAGGGTCTTTAAGAAGTTAATTTAAGTTAGCTATGTTTGGTCATACTTTTTACTTTTCATTTGTTTTTCAATTTTATCTGTAATGGTTTAAATTTTAATATAACAAATTTATCAATTTTCTTTTTTGATTATGCATATTTCTCTTCTCTATCATTATCATTCATTATTTCTCAATATACAATGAATACCTTTATATCTTTTGCCCATATTTATCACTTTAAAATATTTCGTTGAATGCTCAGAAACATTGCAACTTCATTTGGAGTTACTGAATTGGCTCAAAAGGTAAGAAGATGAGGCAAATACAGATTCATGGGCTTCTACCAAGATCCCTGTGTTCTCTTGAACTTTAATTCAATAGGATAATCTTAAAGTAATCATACATAAAAATCTCCCTTCTATGTCAGTACCTAAAGTCTTTTTCAATTTGTATTTGCTTATCCATAGAGGTGAATTTGGATATGTGTCTTGTAATACATAAATAAAAAGACTAAGACAAAGCTGAAAAAAATAAAATATTTTGTTGTACATATTGTGTTTTGTCTTCTCTCTCTAATCTTCCTCTCTCTCACATAGACACACAAGTACAGACACTGAAATATTTTGTCATACGTCTAAGAACAAGGACATTCATTTACATAAAATAATGCAATCATAATAACCAAGACTTTAACAAATATATAATTTGACATATAATTTAAATTCTAATTTCTTCATTTATCATTCCCTCCTACAAACACAAATTTTCTTTTAGCTTTTTCAAAAAAACTTCTTTTGTCTGGGAGGGAAGTAAAATCAATATGTTCCAACAGACTGTGATAGCTATTTAGTTGCTCTCACTACAGACCTGTGACTGGGCCTTCTCCTTCTTTTCTTTCTTTCTTCCTATTTATTCTCCCTCCTTCCCTCTTCTCTCATCTTTTCCCATAACTCTGACATTCTGAAAAGTCCAGGCTAGTTGACTTATGAACTCTGCTATGTGTCTGATGATTTGCTCTTAATTAGATTCACGTCAGATTAAGCACCATGCTCAGTGGTGAGGGTTTGTACTGCTCACTTCATCATGTCAGTAAACATATCCTGTGCATTATCCCATAATTGACGATACCAGGTTTACAGGAATATTTACAATGTTTCCTACCAGAGCTCTGCTTTCTAAAGGTGTAACATGAGACAGTGAAAGTACAGGAACAGTTTTGGTAATCAAAGATGATCCTTACATCGATAATTTAAAAATTGTGATTTTTGTATTTTTACCCTCTACATTTATTAATAACCATTCTTTTAAAGGTAAAAAAAAAACATGCCTTTTGTTTCTTCCTTCTCTACTTTGAGTATCACAAAAGATTTGTAGCCTTTTATTTTATTCAGTGAATTATAATCCATCATTGTCATTATTTCTATGCTCAAATTATCTCATGTTTTCTCACTGAGATTCCATGAAGCTGGATCAAGATATCTTCATCTTTTTTTGGGGGGGTTCATCCCTGACTTCTGGCAAAAGAAAATATTGACCCAGTTTATTTTCCAAGGAGTCTTTCTTCCTCTTAGTGGCAATTGCAGTCCTGATCTGGTACCACTTTGCTTGATCATGGCTACTGTGATTTTGCTGCTTCTATATCCTTTCAATAAGCACATCTGTAGGTGATATATTAAGGATGACTCTGTAAGAACAATTCCAATTCTAATCCAGCACCACAGGGCTCTTTCTCCTTCTCTTTTATTCCATATGTGTATATTTCTTCACCAATGATGACAACCCTAGCTGCTACAAACATAATTATAATCTTTCACTTTATCTTGTTATAAAACAAAAAAATCAAGTATTGCTATATCAATGTCATGATGAAAAAAACAATAATTAGCAAGCCTATTATGTAATTCACAAGTGTTTTTGTTGCATTTCTTTTTGTTCTTAAATGATAGACCACTAAGTGTGTAGCTAAGGTTCTGAGCTCATTTATTTCTGTTTACTTTTGATTTTAGTTTGTGCTTTTTCCTCCTTCATTTTTATTTAATTTTCCTTTTAAACTGTAGAAAAATATATGCTAAAAATGTCAAAACTCTAAATGGTTTCTTAGAATGGCATCATTCCCAGACCCGTTTCATTCCCCTCTTCTCATTCTCCTAGTTAGGTACCATTTTCTGTAGTTTCTGGTTTATTCTTTTTGAAATTCCCTTTGCGATCCCAAGGATGCATGAACACATGCAAGACACACACACACACACACACACACACACACACACACTCCCTCCCTCTCTCCCTCTCATCCTAGACTAATGAACTAAAACCACCAAGGAAAGGTGTTATGTGCAGTGTTCTTGAAACAAACTCCCTAGATTATTTCGATTTGCAGCCAAGGGCTAAGGGAAGTAGCTTCCTTTTGTGAAGCCTGGTGTCCACTATTCCCCTTCTTCGTAAGATTGCCACCACTGATTTCAGCAAATATTCTCCCTCCTTGGTGGAATTCCATTCATGGCAGAAGCTTTCTTATCACTTCCTATCCTCACAATGACAAAACTGTCAACAAGAAAATCAAGAATGTGCTCAATTCACCAGTTTTAGATGAATAAGACAACCATCTGCATCGGTTGTGATGTTCATCAGCATGCATTTATTAAAGAAAGAATGTTTGAATAAATGTATGAAGGGGGGCAAACACGAATTAATTAGTGAATAGCCTTATGACAATTCTCTTTCATGCTTCTTGAAGCAATCATTCATTCCCTCTGTTTTCCAAGCAGCTTGTTGTAAACCACTGCAATGATGTCACTTCTGCTCTTTGATTCTAATACCCACCCACAGTTCTCCAAAGGCATTTTGCTATTAGCTGTACGACAATGGAAAAAGTCTCTTAATTTCTCTAATCGTCTCTAAAAAATGATACTCTCATGGGTCTCTTTTGAATATGTATGTAAAGATGTATATATAATCCTTTAACAATATTTAAAGTGATATTTTCTGGTGTAACTATTGTTACCTCTAGACCAATGATACTTGAAAATTTGTGTGTTTTTGTCTCTGTAATAAAACTATGGCTACTGTCCTTTTGTTTCTAATGCAATATTTGGTATAGCAATACTTGATTTAGTTTTTGTTTTTTTGTTTTTTGGTATACAGAGATTGAAGGCCATTAGTAGTATTTCTTGGTTATCATTAGACACTTCTAGCTTTACAACACAATGCTCTGCTTTGAAATATTTTCAACTGACTTCCGTGGAAATGATTTAAGTGCTGGAAGCTAAGCATTAAGTTTTGAAATGATAGGGGCTGGGAATATAAGTGGTAGAGTGTGTTTAGCATGCACAAGGCCCTGGGTTCCTTCCCCAGTATAAAAAACAATATTGAATTAATGAATTCTTATAGTTTTAAATTTTATGCACAATTTCAGAATAATAATAATAACGCTCATAACAAGAGAACATTTGAGAAAATATTGGAAAATATATTCTGGTCAAGAATTAAAGCATTGTATCAATAAATGGAGTTTGGCAATGAAATTATTTAATCAATCAATGACAGTGTTAATGTGATATGAACAAAAGACAGAATGAGAGGAAAAGTTGCTCTTTTTCTTTATTATTTATATATTTGTTTATATTACTAATAAATTATCCTTTCCCAACCAGTGAAGCTGTAATTCCCTTTCCAATTAAAATAAATGCCTTGTATAGATCTATATTGTTTTGTATTATCTCTTTCAAAAATGTTCAAGGAAGCTTTTCGAAAGTCATGGAACTTCAAAACTATTAAAAATCTTATATATCTATTTAGCATTCCACCAAGCTGATTAAAAACCCCTATTAATAAGAGTGTAAGTCTGTATGCTGGATAAAAATAAGTTTTCATTAGGACACCAATACAAGTGTTACAGATGACTATAATTACTTTAGATTCTGAATATAAGAGCCAAACACTCAAAATCAAAACCATAAGACATGAGCAGACACACAAAACCTAGCACTCTTAGGAACCCACACTTGATTTAATGCCCTGCTATCCCTGTATTGAAGTTCATAATCATTTTTCACCAGGCAGGTCTCATATTCTAATTTTCTACATGGCTCTGAAAATTATGTCACTGGTTCTATACAAAATTAATTATTTAAAGATAAGTGCTTCGAAGGAAGGATCAGATTAAGGAAGCAATACCATGAAGGGACTAGAATAAGAAACATCCATGCACCTCCCGTGGATATGAAACACAGCAAGATTCAGGAGCAACTGTGAGGGGCTGTCTCCATTCACATGGTCACTTCATTCTACAAACTCACAAAGTGATGTAAAGAGTATCAAAGTTGCAGCTGCTTTTTCTTCACGTTCACCCTGAGAGGAGAAAAAGAATAGGACAATGGACCCCAGAAATCCCACGCTGAAAAACAACTAGTAACTGGGACATAAATAGGATAGAGAAAAAGAAAGGGTTGAGTTGGGACAATCAAGAACAAATAGACTTCCTCCTTAATAGTCAATAATGACCATGAAGAAATTACCTGCTTAAGTGATTTTTTAAACAAAGACTTGCCATAAGGTCTGGTAACTGTTAGGATAGTGCAGCTCACACATGACAACAGCAGTAATAGCTGTGGCAGTGTCCTTTGGTGTCCACATTAAGTGCTGTATCAAAAATATGAACTCATTTAACCTCCATAAAATCTCATGTTGTAGATGCCAGTAGTCTAGAGAAAAAGAAGTGAGGCAAGAAGGGTGAAATAACTTGTGAAAACCATGGTTAATGTTGGAAACAGAGACCTTGATTCTACCTTAATAGTGAATGATAGAGTTTGAGCTTTATCCCAGACACACATTACTGTCTCTGCAGAAAAAAAATCAGTTTGGGGGCAGAAAAAAAATATGAAACATTTTTTCTAGTGGTCCAGAGGTCTAATTCAATATTTTCAATAATAACTACAAAGCCTGTAGATCCTGGCTATTGTGTCCTTAAAAAAGACTATTTTTAATTTTGGAAAAGAAACCTTGAAATAACACAAAATTGATATCTTTAATTTTATCATACCCAGCACAAAAAGCACATTTGCACAGATGGTTTTAATCATTGTCTAATGGTTCTCACAGGCCCCTTCCTCCCCACTCACCCATCTCCAGAGTTAGGAAAACATGCGTGGCAAAGGTGACAACAGAAGCCCAGGTTTTAGGCTGTCTCAGCCTCTTCCCTCTGCCAATAAACAGACTTTACTCTCTGGAACCATCAGATGAGCAGCTTCACAGATGCTAAACTTCCTTCAAATTAAGCACATGTAGCAAAAAAAAAAAAAAATTACAATTACAGCAAATGCCACCCTGCTAATGGTTTCGGTAGAGACATTAGTGAATTAAGCGGGTGTGGGAAACTAAATCTCTTAATTTTGCTTCTGTCAGTGTGGCAAATTGTCCAGATTTTATAATTTATTTAGTTTTCATATGTATCCGAGCGGACTTTTCCTTTAAATCAATTGACAATGTTGTCCTTTGTTTTCTTCTTTAAAATGATAGACCATTTTTGTGGCTGTCTGGTTGGCCACTCAGAGCTGACCTCTGCTCCAGCCAACTGCTGCAATTAGTTGATGGATAATTCAGCATATTTTTATACCTGTCAAGCCAGCTTTATACCAACATCTGCCTTGACAATTCAAAGAGAGAGATCAGCGTATGTTTACGCAGGTTCATGTGAAAATGGAACATTTAAGCAGTGCAGGTTAATTGTTCAACTTAACAGCCAGGTGTAACAGCTCTGCTCTGTGCCTGTCACCTGCCATTTTCTCCAGCCAGTGGATTTGTTTTTAGCCTTTAGCAATCCCTTGTCAGTTGATGTAAAGTACCATCTCTAATTGTCGAAACTGATTCATCTGTAGCTGGTGAAAAAGGACACAGTATAACAATAGGCAAAATCACTGAAACAGGGTGTCTTGGGTGAAAATATGCAGCTCTATCAGTTGTGTCTGGTAAAGCCCTTCATCAGAAATTTATTGTTCTTTCCTTGATGCATAGTCCCTAAAACATTGCATTCATCTCAGGTATTTTCAATATTTAAAATAATTCTGAAAACTCCCTTGTAAGCAAAACACAATAATATTGAAAAACAATATATTTCTCTTTTCCAATGTTCTCCCACAGCACCAACAAGAAAGTTGCTTGAAAATAACATTTTTTTCCATTCCATTCTGGCACTGAATTTTTTCTTGGGTATATGCAGTTTCTGTTTTTTAACAGAGAGGAAGATAAGACTATACTGTGAGGGATTTAAAATCTCATATGACCAAAATTTGGTTCTCCTGTATCCCACTAACAGAATTGTGTGCATTCACCATTTTTAACTTGATTTTGGTGAATTCAGTTAGATAACCTTCATGGCTCTTTTCAATTGTGGGATTCCGTGGCTAACTTGTCAGTCCATGAAGGAGTGGTTGCACACCCATCACACGGAAGTACTTTTTACTATATAACCCAGATAGAGGTTGTGCCCCTAGATAAAATTTTTGACAAAACTTCTATGGAGGGGCTGAGATAATCTGCCTTTTGACATGTTTCCTGGGAATTGCTAGTTCAGGTTCTCTGAAAATCACACTTTGAGAAATATTGCTGCAAGTGCATTTAAGATTTCTCTAATTTTTCCTTAGTCTTCCAATGCTTCTTGTTATCTTCACAGTCAACTAAGGTTTATGAAGCAGCAAGAAGTTTCAGAGCATTGTAGTTTATATCAGATACAGAAACCCGTCTAAAAACTGGTGTGTACCATTGAGAAATTTAATTAATGTGGGGAGGATGAACATTCACAGACAAAACTGTGTTAACTGAAGTGTTAAATGAAGAGCATCACAGGATGAGTGTGAGACCCATCGTTTAGGGTTGGGAAAGGTTCCTGGAAGACTTCATTTCATGTTTGAAGTAATAACTGGACAGAAGGAAAAATACAACTTCAGAACATCAAAAGCAAAAGCATTAACAGATAAATTCAGATGAAGATGCATATAGAATATTTGGGGAGGCATGATGGGATAATCTTTGTTAAATGTTCATGACTGTAAAGAGTGAAGATGAATTAAATGTAAAAAAAAAAAAAAGAAAGAAAGAAAGAAAGAATTTTCGAGATTACAATGACAACAAGAAAACTGGAGTTTGCTGGCCTTTAGCACCCAAGACACTAGCTTTCTTTCAGGGGCCATGTAGAAACAAGGTCTCCTCTCCTGTCAGTGGACTTTCTTCAATTTGTTCCCTATATCCTTCTCTTCCACTCTAATCAGGGCTTAGCTCCTACCTCTTGAACACAGCACACATTTGAGAGCTGTTAAATAGAGCACATCATCTGAACAAGTTACTTTCTGAACAATACAGACAAATTTTCTCTGTGTATGCATATGTAAATGTGTAATGTGAGACAGAACTAAAAACTAGGATATATTTTTTGTTAGTATAACAACAGTAGTTTTCAAGAATTAGAAAATAAGTTATGCAGATCAGATGATATATAGTTGTTGCCCCTTATCTTTGGTCTGAAAATATTATATGGAATATTCCAGAAATAAACAATGCAAAAGTTTAAACCGCACATTATTCTGAGTAGTGTGATGAAATTGCACACTCTCCCACTTTTGTTGTGCCATAAATATGTCTCATCTGTTTGTCCCTGCTGCATACACTCTTTGCCAGTTAATACCTTAGTAGCTGTCCCATTCTCAGACCAAGTATCTTAGTACTGCAGGGTTTGTGCTAAGTCTTATTTTCCTTACTAATGGCCCAAAAGTACACGAGGAAAAAAAATTGATATGCTGAGGTTGCTAAGATCTATGGTAAGAACAGATCTCCTTTCCATGAAATTGTAAAAAATAAAAAAAGAAAGAAAACTAAATTCATGAGAGTTGCTGTTGCACCTTACATTGCAAAAATTATGGCCACAGGGACAATGAGTGCTGAAGTAAGATGGAAAAGACATTAAATTTGTGGGTGGAAGACAGGAGTGAAAAAAGTATTCCATATGATGGTAAAGTGTTGCCAAAAAGCATGAATCCTACATGAAGATTTCAACCAGAGGTTTTTTGAAGCAAGTGACACCAAGCTACTTTGTTCAAGTAAGGAATGGTTATACAGAATCAGGAAATGGTTGGGATTTAAAATATATATACATATATAATTATTGGAGGGCTGTGTCCACCAGTGAAGAAGATGCTGCCACATTTCCCGAAGAGTTGAAAAAATTAGATAGAAAAGTATGCCACACAAACCAAGTATTTCATTGTGATGAAATCATGTTTTCTGGGAGAAGATGCCAGATAGAAGTTACATTCATAAAAGTGCAAATGAGTGAAAACTATTTGAAAGAGCAAGGATTAGAATGTAAAATCCCACCAGTAATTGGCCATGCACCTGGACATCCTGAATCTGTTTACCAGGAAAATTAAAATGTCAATGCTGCATTTTTAGTTCCAAATACAACCTCATTTTCTCAGCCCTCTGCCCAGGGCATTATTCAGTTTTGTCAAGGTCACATACACTCTTTTGGTATTCAATTGTATTTATCAGAAATTGGCATGGACCCTAATCTGGACATAATGCAATGCTGGAAATATTCACTACTGGCGACATAATAGCATATAGCAATGCTGCGGTGGCTATGTTAAAACCAGAAACTATAAATGCCTGCTGGAATTACTTATGAACTTATAAATGATTTTAAAGGCTTCTCAGGGATCATTGGAGAACATAGAAAAAATATTGGCACAACAGAACAAGGTATAGAAAGATTTGCCAAGAATGCTTGAAGAACAAAAGAATGAATATATTGAAGGATGTCAAGAAATGTTAACAAGTGAGACACTGGTAAAACTTGTCAGGTCATCTACAGAAGAAGAGGAGGACAGAGAACCTGAAGCAAAAGCAGCAATGTGACTATTACTGAAATCTGCCAGCATTTGAAATTACAGTGCTGTTACAGGACAAAATTATGAGATGTAATCTTCAGATAAAATGGCCTTCAGATGAAATATTGTGTTAGTCATCCATATGATCTTTCAAGGATTATAATTTATTCAGCAATGTTTTGGTAAGTTAAAACAAATGAGATAACGATTTGATTGTCTTGTTCTTCCAAAATTTTTCAGCTAAACATTTTAACTCTCTATGTTTCCCAAGCCCCACTATCAACATGGGTTGATTAATCAGGATAACCCAAAGTAAGTGATCCTCCACCTGCCGTCAGAAGGTCAGTAGGGACCTGAAGGTATGTCTCAACGCCTACATCGTCCACCTCCCTTCATCTCATCAAATAGCTATTCCATCATCTCACATAATCAAAGGAAGTTTGAGTATAGTACAATAAGATATTTGGGAAAAGACAGCACGTTCATATAACCTTAATTATAATATTGCAATAATTGTTTTATTATTTTACACATTTTATTCATCTCTAACTATATTGAGTTCATAAATTAAACTTGATCATAGGTATACGTATATTGGAAGAAATCTATTACATAGGGTTCAATATTATCTATGGTTTTAGGCATCCCCTTGGGCTTTTGAAACATTTGTATCATCCATGGAGAAGGGGTTACAACTGTATAACTTTTTTTCCAAGTTATATTCAGATTCAGAAACTGAATATTTAAAACAAATTAATCCTTCTCAGTAGTAGACATGCTTGTTCTTATTTTAAGAACCCTAAAGAAAAACCAGCCACAGCCTAAAGTACCTCCCATTTCTTCTTTATTGTTTCAGGGAACTATCTCATTTCTCCCTCTCCCCATACTTCTCAATCAGTGTGAAACCAGGTTGAGTTCCGATACTTCTTAGAAAAGTATATAGAGAGGCCCCTCTGGGTGAAATCTCCACAGATGGCTCCACAGCTGGAGTGGTGGGTGGGATGGGAAATAGCATGGTACAGAATATGACTTTTTTCACAGCAAAGGCTTTAGGTAAAAAATGGATATTGAAATATATGCTGTGAAGAAACTTTTGGCAGGAAGCAATAAGGAAGAATGCTCAATTAAATTTAATTAACATTTATCAAACACATACTTCTCATAAGGCACGAAAGAAATCATCTTTCATTGGTTTTATATTTTCTTGAATTTGTTCTCCTTTTCAAAGTTACTTTAAAATTTCCCTTTATGGCATGTGAATGGAGATAAAATTGCAACTGAGAAGGGTTTTGGATATCATGAAATACTTTGAATTTGTCCTGTAGGCAAAGGTCAGCCATTGAGGTTTTTGAGCACAGAGAGCACACTTGGCCATGGACTGTTCTGGACAGATGATCCTACTGACATGTGTGGGGTCCATCGCTAAATAGAGGCTATGGGCCATTATCACAACTATCAGGCATGAGTGGGAAATGAAAGATAGGATAGGCACCAGAATGATTTTATTTTAGTGTCTGGCTGAATGCCTGGCAGAAGGGTATTAGAACCAAGATTAGGATCTCAAGAAACAGACCTTCCTTTCAAAAATACGGCCACAATATTTTTGACTTTGTGTTTCCTTTATCAGCTGTGTTTTAATCTCTACGCTTTAATGACCTGCATTGTTCATATTCAATATTTTCTCCGAGTCTTTGCTGCAAAACCAGATTTCCCTTGCCCCGACAGCAGAACTTTAAAAAGAGTCATATCTTTAATTTTAAATTCTTCTTTCTACAGCTGATTCTGACACTTGAAACTGAATAACTTATTCTTATCCTATTGTCCAGCTATTTTTAATATGTAACAGGATAATTAAATCATTATTTAACAATGTTACTGTGAAAATAGCTTACACTTTTTTTTTTTTTTGCAAAAGATAACTTTAAAGCTCTTCCTACTAAATGCTTGATCCCTGTATGATATAGACCAAGAAAATTTTTACTGCACTGGTTTGGAGTAACCTACCTTCTTGTCTCAAGTCTTGTAATAATAATCGTTTACTTTTGTGCCAGAAATTATTGACTGCCTCGTTTCTATTGCATGGTTTGACTCTGGGAGTGTTTTATTTAAATAATGAAAGGATTTCAAAAAACGAAAGGCTGTTCAATGACTTGTTTTGTTATTGTTATTGTCATTGTTTTAGATATTAGGAATTGAACCCAAGGATGCTTAACCTCTAGACCACACCCCCAATATTTTTTCTTTTTTCTTTTTTTAAATACAGGTTCTCCCCAAGTTACTTATGGCCTTGCTATGCTGCTGAAGCTGACTTTGAACTTTTGAGCTACTCCTCCCCAAACTACCAAGCCAATGGGATTGCAGGCATGCACCACCATTCTGGGAAAGGTTGTTTTTAAAATGTAACTGAAGTTTGGTTTTGGAACTTTTGAAAACTGATAGCACAATGAATGACGTCCCAGTCTACAGCCTCACAGGCTACTCAAATTTAAATTCATTTCTGTGTTCCCACATTTCAAGCTCCTTACACTTGCTAGGATAGAGTTAGCATTGCGAAAATACCAACCATTTATGTAAGACTAATATTTCAAATTCCCCCTCAACCCACAATGGCCCTGAATTTCCCCATGTGATTGCCCCCAATATCAACTTTGTAGCACTATATACCTTTCATCAACAGCATCTATTGATATAGGCTGACTTTGGGAGTTCCCTCCTCTGTTAAGTCACCCTTCTACTGAAAATAGAAGTTGAAAGGGCTGCAACCCCCAAACCTAAGGAAGTCCAGAGTAGAGACTGCCCCTCCTCAGGCCCAGTGAGCATAGCTAGCTAAGTCTGCACGTGTACAGCAGCAGGCCTTTTTTCCTACAGAGTACTTTCTTCTACAGTGCAGGAGGGAGAGGCAGTGTAGCTGCTTCTCCTTAGTCTGATCACAACTGAAGCATTAACTTCATTCCCTGACCCCCTGTGCCTCTTCTGCCTATGTCTTACGACGGTGCACAGCTGAATCCAGTCAGTGATCCCAGTGGGGTCCCTGGGCTAGGCTTCTGGTAACAATATCTGTATCCTAACATTAGAATACTGCTGTGATTAATTATAGGATTTCTCCCTTACTGTGTTGTAAATTCCTTGAGTATCCAGCAACCAACCACTTATCGTCTACCATTAATTTCCAGGGACTGAACACAGCACCTAGAATGATGTAAACACTGAAAAATAATTATGAAATAATGAATATATGTTATTATTATAAAAATACCAAGCTTACAGCTAAACGTGGGATTTATCAAAGCAAAATGCTTTTCTAATGATCACACAGTACACAGTAAGTAGGACAACTGAGATCAGCACACCTATGCTTTCCTCTTAATTTAATCATATGGTTTTCTCCTTTTATTGCTCTCCTAGATATTTTTCATTTTCTACTCTTCCCTTCAGTTGTTTCCTCCTCTTTTCTTTCACTTTGTTAAATTTTAATGTGGCCAGTTAGATACTGAAGTGAAAACTGCCATTTATGAAAATCCTAAAAATGTTGAAACAAGTTGCAGTTTCTTCCAGAAAGGCAATATATTATTTTTAGAATGTTTTGTGTTAATCTCTCCAAAGTCCTAAATTTCCTTTTTGATCCATTAAGAAGTCTTAGTCAAATTTTGTTACGAAGTCATTTGTTTAGTTGCAATTAAGTTTCTTAAGAGCCAACAGTGTGACATAGTTCCCTCCGCTCTGCTTCCTCTCCTTCCCCTCCCTTTCCCCCATTCTCTCCCTGCCTTTTGCTCTTCCATATTAAACCACTATATTATGTATCACATGAATATACTTTCTATGCCTCAATTTTTAAAATTTGGAAATGTAGATCTTTCCATATCGTCTTTTACACATAAGGAATTATAGGAATTTCATATTGCCTCCTATTAAGAATGAGTCGCAAGATACTGCATATTTGAACAAGCTATACTGCATGCCTTTACAAAAACATTAATGTTTAATCCTATTTCAATATATATCAAAGACTAACAAGGGATGATTAGAAGGGAGGAGAAAGGGAAATTTTGGAACCGAGATAAATGAAGGTACATTCCAAACATTTATAAGTATGACACTTTATATACTATAGTTATGTATATACAAATATTCTTCATAGGTATAAGCATTATGACATTGTACTTGGGGTTCTTTTAGAAAAATATAGGATCCAGAAGAGAAGCAAGGGATCAGGGGATAGGAGGAGGAAGGTAGAGGGGTGTGGGTAGTGGGGATATTGACCAAATTATATTGCTGTTTGTGTCCATCTGGGAATATATGACTATAAATCCCATCATTCTGTGAAACTGTAATGCGCTAATACAAAATTTTAAAAAAGGAATGAATTCGGGGGCTGGAGCGGTGGCATAGTGGTTATGGTGCTTACCTGGTACGTATGAGGATGTGGGTTTAATCCCTAGCACCATGTACACAAGGAAGTTTGGGGCAAGGAAAGTCACATGAAAAAATAAATAAAATTGATTCTCTCTTTCTGTCTCTTTAAAAAATAGAATAAGTTTAGTAGGACTAGGACAAATGATAAGATACAGACAGAAAAAAGTATGTTAGGGGCTGAAGTGGTAGCTCAACAGTTCAAGTGCTTGCCTAGCATGCACAAGGACCTGGGTTCAAACTCCAGCACCACACACACACACAACTAAGTGTTGGGGAATAAAGGCCAGTTGGAAAAAAAATAAAATTCATTCTCTCTCTCTTTCTCTCTCTCTCTCTACCTCTCTCTTAAAAAGATGCCATCAAAGCAAAAGAAACTGTGGGTGTAAAGTGATTTAGGTACGGTGTCCAATCTCAGCATAACAGTGTACTTGGCCAATCCTGGCACTGAGGATAATTCCAGACCCTCTGGCTGGGGATATGCAATCAATGGTAACATCGTTCTGGAGAACTCATGATAAGAGACACCATGTGGTGCTTCTTATCTTTCTATGTAAAGCCAAGGGAAGGCACATTCAGATACTGTGGTAAAGGAAAGGTAATTAAATGAGAAACATTCTGTACAGTAGGACTTAACATTGTCCTGTATCTAGATCTTACATGAGGAACCAGAATACTAGCACTTCAGATTAGTTATAAGGAAGGTGCTATCTTGTAACAAAAAGTGTGGTTAGTCTATCACTATTGGCTAAATGAGCAATTAGAGTTTTTCTTTGCCTTCAATAAGTTTTAGCATCTTCACCAGTGAGGTCAAGTTGGTATTTACCCTCAGAATGCAGCAGACATTGTTGGATACCTGAATTCAGAATGAATAAGTTCACTCATTTCTTTTTGTTTCAACTTGCAGTTTTAATTTAGCACTGAAGCCAGAGGACAAAACTTCAGGCATGTTAGCAGTCCCATTGAAATGCTTCATTCATGAAAGAACCTATTTTCCCTCTTCACTAGGGCCTAAAATATAATATCACTAGGTGCTAAGTAAAGAATGAAGAAAATCAATGCCTTCAAAAGTTTAATAAACATGAAAAGAAAATTTCCTTCAAATATTTATTTCCTTGTACAATTTAGTTACTTGTATTTTTAAATTGAAACCAAGCCAGAGAGTGGAAGTCACCAAAGATCTGTGCATAGTAGATAATCTACAGTGGTTGAGCTTCATGGCCCCAGGTCTCCAAAGACCTATATTCTAAGCGGGTGAAAATTACAATCAATTTAAACAAGTATTTTTTTTTGTCATTTTAGAAACTATGATTGAGCCAAATTATCCAAAAACATATATAAAGTTCATATTACCCCAGAATATTTTTGCCTTTTACTGATTTCTGTCCCTGTAACATTTGCCTCAACTCTATGTACTTTTCTGTGTTTATGCCAGTGGTATGTAACTCTTTCATTTTGCATTTGAGCTTTGCTATACAAAGATAAAAGTCACAGGAAAACATCTCAAAAATGTTTCTTAAAAACCAACACGGTTTGATTTAATAAAGGCATTAACAAACATATAAGAGTAAGGTGAAAATTGGTAACTTCTGAAATGTAAACACATTCAAGATTTCCAGCCTGAAGAAGAGGGGTTGGGCCATAGAGCTTATTATGGTTTGGATATGCTGTGCACTCTCAAAGTTCATGTGTTAGAGAGTATATGCATGTTCAGAGGTAAGATGATTAAATTATGAGAACTGTGACATCATCAATAAATTAATCCATATAAATGGGTTAATAATTTGAATTTCATCCTTGTTGGTAATTGCAGGCAGAGGGGTGTGACTAGAGAATTCAATCACCAGAGTGTGCCTTTGGGAATCATAATCCTGTCCCTGGCTCTCTAGTCTCCCTCTCCCACTCCCCTTCCTTCCTGAATGCTCTGAATTTAGCAATTTTTCTCTGTCAAAATGTTCTGCCTCACCTCAGGCTCAGAGCAATGAAGTTGGACCACCTTGGACAGAAGCCCTCAAACCATGAGTCAAATAAATCATTCTTCCTCTAAGTTGTTCTTCTCAGACATCATAGTCACTGATGAAAAGCTGACTAACGCAGTGCTATTGACTATGATGCTTAACTGGTCACAGGGTTATCACATTAGTTTCGGTGTGTAACTTCCTTCTGAAAGTGAGAGTTTTCGGTAAACTTTTTTCTGGACTGCTACACCATGCAATTGGCTAGTGATGCTACTGAGTATAGTGTTATGAACGTGAGAAGAAAAGAGAAGAAAATATACCAGTAAAGTTCCAATGACCTGAAGTGCTTGCACATGAGTCCCTGGAAGGAGTTTGACTAGAGTGGGCACTCTCCAACCAAATAAAATTAGTCTTGTGTGGTAGACATTCATTCATTTCCAAACCAGTGTTTTTAAGGTATTTTTTTCTGTTGGGAGCTTCCTCTACTTTGCTCAAATCATACTATGCAGTGTTGATTACTGTGCCTGACAATATAGCTAGCACTGATACTAAGCCAGCTGCCCTATTAAAAACAAAAACAAAAAAACATACATTTCTGTTTCAGAAATTGATTTGGCATAGTGTTCATAGCAAATAAACTGATCCAATTCGTGGATTAAATAAAGATAAACTGTTGAAAATACAACCCAATAAACATGTTAATAATAATTTTTCTTCTGTCTTCAAGTTATGTGAATCATTGAACTTTAAAATCAGAAGTCATGTTCTAATTTTTAAAGGTCCCTGAGGTTAACATGATGGTAAACAATTTTAATTTTTTCATTGCTACAGTTTATCAAATCAATGACATAGTTTGTGGCAAGTGAGATTTACCCCTGGTTATTAATCTTCAAGACTGACTGAAATAATTGCATATAGGAGATAAACTATTTAAGACCCCTTGTGTCTTTCTCACTATTAAGCTTTAAATGTGCTAAATATACCAATCTGTCCCACCCCTTCACCTCTAATTTAGTGTCCTGGAGAAGCATATTAAGTTGGCAAGTTGACCAATGTGGAATAATTAATAGTCTACCCACTTAGCATAAGAAAAAATATTTAAGATAAATAACCACATCAAGGGAAAAATCGAGAAAACTGATACATCAAATGGGGATTATTGCTACCTACAGAAAGGGTTGGACCCAATCTTTGAAATTCTTAGAGGAATCCTCCCTAATAAACGAGATTTTTTGTTTGAAACTGTATGATTAACCAAACAAGTGGTATTTCAGCCATATCTTTCTGAATGCTTCTGAATACTCAGAACTGAGTACTTTTCAAAGGCAACATGGAATGTGTAACCCTTAGTGGCTGGCTTGCTGCCTGTACCTGACCCTGGATGAAACTCATGGAGAAAGTGTAACATCAGGAAGAACTGATGAGTATGTAATATTATAATCCAAGTCAATTGTGCATTGCTAGGTAATACTCACCCAAAACCTGATCACTCTCCTTCAGACTACATTCCACTTTTTTTCCCCCTTGAATTTCCTGTGCAAACATCTCTGAGTGGTTTTCTAGGACATGTGCACTCCCTTCACCAGATCTGTTTTCCCAAGAATATTATGTTAAAGATGGGGAAAACAAATGTTAATACCCGTATAAAATGCAATTAATGCCCAGAGAAAAAGAATGAAAAAGTGAAAATATTTATAGAAGAGATGAAGCACAGTTTCACAGATGCAGATGCACGGGATTTTGTATTAAAACTTGGATTTAAAAGAATACAAATAAAATATAAACCATAATAAAAATAATCTTCTACATGTCATGAAGAGCCAAACATTCCTATCCAGACATAAAACAAACTTAACAAACAAAATTACCAGCTCAAAACAAGACTGTAACTGCAACTGACCAAAAATCTGACTATATTCAGTTATTTCCTCTATAAATAGGAATGATATGAAATATATTATAGAAATATGAAAAGTATTATAAATAAATAATGCCATTTGTGGTAGAAAAATATTTCCAATAAACTCTGTGTTTTCATCTTTGAAACATGTGATGTTACTTGACAAAAGGGACTTTAAAGTATGACTAACAGTAGGGACATCAGTGAGGTGGAGAGATTATTTTGGGTCACCCAGTCTAATCACTTGACCTGTTAAAAAAAAGTCCTTTCTAAGCTGTGGTTGGTGAGGTGGTATTGTTGCCTTCTGCTTTAGTCAACTTCTTCGATGCTGTGACCAAAAGAATTGACAAGAAAAATTAGAGGAGGAAAAATTTATTTTGGGACTTGAAGTTTCAGAGGTCTTAGTCCAAATAGGGCCAATTCCATTCTTCCTGAGGCTATGGTCAGAAATGAGACATCAAATGGCAGTGTATGGTGGAGGAAAGAAGTTGGGAGCATGGCATCAGAAAGCAGAGAGAAAACAACCTCCACCCTGCGTGGACAAAATTTATACCCCAAAGGCTCCTACAATGACCCACTTCCTCCAGGTATTCTTTTTATCTACAGCTCTCACCCAGTTAATCTCTATCCAGGGATTAATGCTCTGATTAGGTTAAGAATCATAAATCACTTCAACTCTAAACTTTCTTGCATCATCTCACACATGAGTTTTTGGGGATACCTCAAATCTAAACCTTAACCCCTTTGGAACTGGAGGAGAACCTGGAAGCGCAGCAACATAACCAGGATACAGAGATAAAAAATGCAAGGAAACTTTCTCCCTAGAAGCAACCCTGAAGTCATTCTGATTTATGTCTCTTTAAAACTGTTACAAACATTTTTTTTTTGTACCAGGCATTGAACCCAGGGGCACTTAACCATTGAACCACATCCTAAACCCTGGCTTTTTAAATTTTTTAAATTTTGGGACAGAGTCTAGCTAAGTAGCTTAGGGCCTCACTAAATTGCTGAGGTTGGCTTTGAACTTGTGATCCTCTTGCCTCAGGCTCCTGAACTGATAGGATTCCAGGTGTGCACCACCGTGCCCGGCTTATAACAGACTTTTAATGTATAGAAATTTAAGATTATAAATCTGTCCTGTTTTATATTATTAAAGCTGTGGT
>PVKS010012537.1:0-53428 GCA_004027875.1 Aplodontia rufa
CCCTATTTCTTCTTTTCTATAGAGTAGTGTTTTGGCTAGTCTGGGTCTCCTGTTGTTCCATATGAACTTGAGAATTGCTTTATCTATATCTCTGAAAAATGCCATAGGTATCCTGATGGGGATTGCGTTGAATCTGTAAAGGGCTTTGGGTAGAATGGCAATCTTCATTATGTTGATTCTGCCTAACCATGAGCATGGAATATTTTTCCATCTACTCAGTTCTTCTGCAATTTCTTTTTTTAGTGTTTGATAATTTTCTTTGAATAGGTCTTTAATATCCTTTGTAAGGTTAATACCCAAGTATTTCATTCTTTTGGAATTGATGGTGAATGGGAGAGATTTTCTGATTTCTTCTTCTGCAGCTTTGTTGCTGGTGTAAAGAAATGCTAGTGATTTGCTGGAATTGATCTTGTATCCGCTTACATTGCTAAAGTCACCTATAAGGTCTAGGAGTTTTCTGGCCGTTGTTATTGAGTCTTCTAGGTATAAAATAGAGATAACTTAACTTCCTCTTTTCCTAAACGAATACCTTTGATTTCCTTGTCTTGCCTTATAGCTCTGGCAAGGGTTTCAAGGACTATATTGAACAAAAGTGGGGTGACAACTATTATTTAAAGCTATATATTCAGTGGGCTCTTTAATGAACATAGAATAAAACTATCTTTTCATTTCAGTCGCTGGTCTCCCTGACAACTGTATGGCTCAGACAACCAATAAAAGCCATAAAATGCATTCTAACATCTGTAAAGACAGCATATCAACTTTCTTTTCTGTATGATTGAAACTTTGCTTTAGCTCCTTTTAATTGCAAAGGCCTTGGGAAGCCAGTCCCTAATTTGCTAAGGTTTTCAAGGTCCACCATCCTTTGCTATGACTGTAATTCAAGCATTCATTAATCTTAAGGTTTCTACCTGCAATTTTAACTTAGAAAGAAATATTGTATACAGAACAATCATAAACTGCAGTTAATCTAACAAGTTCAAAATTTTATGCAACAAGCACTTACCACTTCCTAAAACTCTTACCAGGCTTTAACCAAGTCATTTGGGAACGTGCTTCCTAAATGCCTCTTTGGGTTACTTTATCAAAGTTCCCAATCCTTGCACTTAAAGTTGATAATACCTCATTTATAAATAAGTACCTTAAAACCAATCAGAAATGAAGAAATACAGAAGACACCAAAATATTTTCTTTGTAGTAATAATATGGAAATTATAGCTTATTGTAAATGTCGTATAAGGTTTCTAGCTTTCTCCCAAATTGAATTTCCCCATCAGTCAAAGATAGTACCGAAAAGCTACAAACTCCCTCATCCACATCTGTACTTTTATATCATGGGAAAACAGAGAAGCCTGAAATTATTTTGCAGACTGGCAGAGTGACAAAGGAAAGAAAAATACTAAAACAGATATGGTTACCAATTTCTTCAAAACTCACCAATTGTGAAGCTCATCCTTTCATCGAGTGATGGGCTTGGGAAGATGGAGCAAGAAGCAGAGAAAATAGTGGATATCTGTCGAGAATGAAGCAGCAGAGCATGAAAAGAGGCCTCCCTTCACAAAGGCATTCGCTGATTTCCATTTTCACCATGGAATCTTCCTCTCATTTCTTCCCTCTTGATTTATTCTTTTATTTTTTTCTTTCTGAAGAGTATTAAAAATCCATTTAGTGTGGTATGGGAAAAATACTTTAAGTATTCTTTGTCTAAAATACGTATTTTTCACTCATAGTTGAACAGTAATATAGAGTATATAGAATTGAAGATTGATTTTTTTGGTCAGAAGTTTAATATCACTGCAGAATTTTAAGTTAGCTGTTATGTGTAAAGACATTTTCAGGGTTTAGAGATGCAGCACAGTGGTAAAGTGGATGTTTGACATGCATGAGGACCAGAATTCATTACCAGCACCACAAAAAATAAGTAAAGAAAAATTATATTTGCTATTGTGACTGTTATTGTCTTATTTTTCCTGGTAACTTAAGATATCTTTCTTATTACACTTAATGTGATAGATACAATTTGACTAAGATGTATCCAACAAAATGCCTAAACTTATTATGAACCACTTTAGTCTTTTCCAAATCTGAATCTTCATCACTCCATTCATCCTATTTACTATCTCACACTATTATCTAACTGCATTTTTTTCTAAAATTCTTTTCTAAAATATCTAAAATGCTGTTTTTATTAAACATTTTTTTCTATGTGTTCTTAAAATTTATATGTTCTTATCTCTTTTACTTGTGTATGTTAAAGTGATTTCCTCTAGTCTACTTTCCAGTTTGTTAATTCTATGTTTAATTCTTCCACTCAGCCTTTTTTCTATCCACTGAGTTAATTTCCATTTTAAGAATTCTCCACATATGTAACTGCTACTTTTTCTTTTTAAAAAGTGTGCCTCTTCTATTTTTCAGAATATGTTTATTGCTTTACACTATGGTTTATATATTGTATGAGTTACATTTTAAACATATCATTGCATGGTCTTATGAGTTTTAGTCATTTTTCTTTGCTGTGACTAAACGACCTGACAAGAACATTTTAGGAGGAAAAGTTCACTCGGGAGCTCAGCGTTTCAGAGGTCGTAGTTCACTGAAGGCGGCTCCACTCCTCAGGATTTGAGGAGAAGGCCACAGTCACAGTGGCAGGGCTCCAGAGAGCAGGGAGCTCAAGGCACTCACACAGAGAAGCAGAGTTGAGCAAGAAACTTCTCCCCAGATACAGAATACATACCCCAGAGCCCTCATGACACACCTCCTGTAGTCCCACCCTCCTGTCTACAGTTACCCTATAACTAACTCACCGATTGGGTTAAGGCTTTTATAACCAAATCATTTCACTTCAGTCTTCCCAAATTGTCACATGTGAGCTTTTTTTTGGGGGGGGAGGGGACACCTCACATTCAAACTCAAACAGTGCCTTTCTACTTAAGGTTTCTGTAGAAACCCTAATGTCACTAATCTGACATATGGTGTGTATGGATGTTGTGTTGCCATTTCAAGTGGCTTATTTTTGCCATGGGAACTCACTTTTAGTAAGGATATTTTCTTTTCCTAGCCCTAGTTCTGTGCATTCTGAATATTTGACTGTAGCCCCGTTCAGATTCTGGATGGTGCGCTGCTGGTATGAAGAAGCAGAGATCACCAATGTCTGATTTGGTGACAGGAAGCAAGGGGCCTGGATTCCGCTTCCAGGCACAGAGCTGCAGCTTTCCAGATGCAGGATTAGGCTCCAGTTTCAGTTGTGGCAGACCAGAGAGAGTGGGAAAATGAGTGTGTATGTCCAGGAACAATGCTGGTGGTATCTGCATCAAATCAATCCTGGCTTTGGTTGATAGTCTATTTGAACACTTCTCAAATCAGAAACCTTTGCTGCCTTCTTTAGCTTAAATTTCCCAGTCAGTTGTTTTTACTCACAATTAGCAATTCAGGCAAAAGTGCTATTGTGGTATGTTTACTGCTTCATGCGTGTATCAATATAACTAACAACCTTAATTTTCCTGTAAAAATAAATTACTTTTCAATTAATTTTAGCATTAGACAAGGTGTGTGATTTGGGTTTAGGATCTGTATTAAGACAGACATTTTTGTTTTCATATGATGCTTATGAATTTATGAGTTAAATATGAGATAGTACAAATACGCTGTATTAGTAAAACTACTGTCTTATGAAGAAATTTTCATTCACATGATCAATTATATTGGCTGCATGGTATTAGCATATTGAGGTTTGCTAGCAAAAATTGTTAATCCTATTCCTAAATAGAAGACAATCATTTTTTATTAAAGTAACTCATAGATCAGTAAGCAAATATTTTCAAGTTCTGAAAATACTATTTATTTTCAATTAAGTTTATAAATTGGCCTGTGGATATGGTTCAGTGGTAGAGCCCTTGCCTACCTAGCATGTATGAGACCTTGATTTCTTCCCTAGGAGCATGCATGCACATGCACATGTATGTGTATGCACACACACATATTAGATAAAATTATGCTTTAATTAATATTCATTAAATGAAAAAGGAGCACTTTATAAAATTATGTACACAGTTTGAATTAGATTATGTGAAGAAAAATGTCTTGAGGAAAAAATTGCTTTTAAAAATTGTGTTTATTGTTTCATTGTTTTTCAGCATTTTCTAATTTATTGTCCTTGTTCTAATATCCTACAAAAAACATAATTTGATCAAAGTGTTTTAAAGGTAATTCTATATAATGCTGTGTTTTTACATAGAGATTTTGAATTTCTTGTGTTACTATGGGCTTGATTTACAGAAATAGAATAAAGCACTAAAGGTATAAATCTTCCTTTTAACAACTTCCATATTCTGTCAAATTTGCTTGTGTTAATTTTTAGGACTGAACATGCTTAATTAAGTATAACTTTAGAATTTGGTTATTTTTGCCTCATAAAAATAGACTAATCTAATTATAAAGTAGAAACAAAGACTAAAATTTTACTTTGAGTATGAATTGTTGGAGAAAATATTCCTAGGTGCAGGGATATTTCAGTGTTTTCTATCCAGCTTTTTTTTTTTTTTTTGGCATTTTATTAGCCAAAGAAAATGTTTCTATTTAAGCATATTTCAAAGAAGCTACTTTATAAGAAATTACAGAATAATGTTTAAAAATAAAAGATCTCATGAGATTATCAGAAAATAAGTAAAAATCACAGGTTTAAAATTTTATTTAAAATTTTATTTAACAACAGTCTCTCTAGTTGAAAAAGCTTATAATGAATGTATTAAGCACGTTAACTTTCCTATAATACAGTGGGCCTTTCAAAACAATAATTGTACTTCATTTACTACTTCTTTTTCCTTTTTATGGGGGAGGAGTGGTGCTGGATAGACACTCTACCACTGAGCCATTTTGCACATCTCCAGCCCACACTACTTTTAATTTTGAAAATTAACTCAATATTTTAACTATCACCTTGTTGTATGGTGACTTTCTTGGGGATGTTATAAAAAATTAATTAGCATATAAACATGCCAACAATTTCATTAATGTGAATATATTTTAGCACTCTATTTTAAATATGTATTTTCCAGAGAAATACTTAAACAAAAGCTGGAGTTGTGGATTTTAGAATTTTTTTCCCTTTGGTCGTATAAATTTGGAACCTCATTTCACTTGAATTCATGGAACCACAATAAATAACTATGAAAATATTTTGCACATCTGTTAAAATGCAACTGGTCTGTACTGTCCACCAGCAGCGAAACGCAAAGGATTCCACCAAAGACTCTATTTCCAGACTTTTAATTCCCTTTCCAGATGGCACTGCAGAAGGCTGCATGGAGTGTATGACTTTTTTAGCCAGTGCAAGATAAATTCTATTCCAGGAAGAAAATATCTATTCTAAGTAGTGGAATATAATATAGAAATCTTAGGCTAAACTTCTTTGCACCAGGTAGTTGAGTATGAAGGTACCAGACCTGTGCATCACCAAGTATCTTAGAGGTCAAGGATATATTCCTTTTCATAGAAAAAAAAGGTGGGAGAAGCCATTTATATGCAACAGAAATATGGCCTTTATAAATCATAAAGTATATTTTAAGCCATTTAGCTTTCTAATTCATTACAGTTCCCCATCACTTTTGTATATTTCTAAATATGTACCAATAATAAGTAACTATAAGAATAGGAAAATGAAAATGTAATGTGTCCATGCCCATATAAAATAAGTTCTGGTCTTTTTAAGTTGTTCTTTGATATGGAGAAAAGAGATGACCATTTTAAAAAGAAGAGATGGAAGAAAAGCCCAGACAGATATTAAAAAGATGAAAATTTAACATTGTCTATGTTCTTAAGGAAAATGTGAATTTTTACATCTTAGTATAATAAATTTTTGATTTTGTGGAATCTTGGGTTAAGAAACAGCTATTTGACAAACTTGAAAAATTTTCAAACAGAAAATTAGTAAACATCCACTAAAGAATAAATACATTTTAATAAATTTTGGTGCAATATTTCAAATGATCCGATATATTTAAACAAAAAATATCTAAAGAAATATAAACATACAAAGTCACCTTATATATCTATGATCTCAGACCCCAGACATGGATATAACCCACTTATATAAAAAATTAGAAAAATTTCATACATTTGTCCAATCTTCTTCCTGGTTAGCTTTTGTCAAAAGCAAGGAAGGCAAGAGGGTGAATTTATCCATGCAAGAGAAGGTTTCTGAAGGAGTAGAGTTGATAAACATAGAGAATAAATAAAAAAGGCGTGGAAAAGTAGAGTGAACATAGCAGGTAATGTTTTTTTGCGGGGTGAGCATGGAAAAATTAACTATGATTTCTATTTGTTTTAGATTCATTTATATATTTTAGTTCAAAGTAAACACCAATCTCCAGTGGTAATCAATGTTTTATCAACCTTTAGGATCATCTGACCTGACTGTTAACTTCAGAATGTAAAAAGGGAATAGAGAGAAAACAAAATTGTGTACTACCTGATGCAAAGACAGGTCTTTTTTTTTTAATTTGAAAGAATTTTATTTGTTTTCCCCAAAAAACCTACATTTAAAAATTATAATCATTGGGACCACTAGGATGACAATACATAATATCTGGCTTGTATACTGGAATGATCAAAAGCAAAAATTTTACCTTTGTCTTGTATGTCTCATAAAGGCTAATTTTGTTTCTTTTTTTAATGTTGAAAATCTTTGGAAGTATTTAATGTTTTGTTTATAAGACAACAGGAAAGATTTTTGGAATGTGTTGCCTTTTAACTGCTTTTTTATTAAGAAATTTAGATGTTGAACAATCAAAACTGCTTCCAACAAAACAATATGGTGTGTGTGTGTGTGTGTGTGTATATATATTTTTTTTTCTGAAAATTAGATTTACCTCCTAGAGCCACCCCTAATTTCCCACCCTTATCCCTTTCCCCTTCCCCCTCCCTGCTCTTTCCCAATACATCTCTACGAATGCCTTAGGTTGTATGTCACTACACCTTTTCTGGGTTTGATACACTAGAATTGACCACCTTTCACACTGGCCAGGGTCCAGCTCCAGCCTCCACAGATGAGTGAAGACATTTGACCCTTGGCTCTCTGGGTTAGGCTAACTTCACTCAACATGCTTTCTTCCATAACCATCCATTTACCCTCAAAGTCTACATGCATTATCATTGTTTCTAATTGCTGAGTAGAACTCCATGGTATATATGTACCACAGTTTTTGGATCCATTCATCCAGTGAGTGACACCTAGGTTGGTTTCATAATTTAGCTATTGTAAATTGAGCTGCTATGAACATAGATTTTGCTGTGTTGCTATAATGTGCTGATTCCAAATCCCCTGGAAAAATACCCAGGAGAGGAATAGCTGGATCGTATGGTGGGCTCATCCCTAGTTTTTTGAGGATTTTCCACACTGCTTTCCAGAGGGGCTGTACCAGTCTGCAGTTCCACCAACAGGTGCTAGTGTGCCTATCTCTCCACAACCCCTCGAGCATCAAAGATAAGTCTTAACTGTAAAGCCAGTTGGTATTCTCTGAAGGGAGGGCATGTGGAACAAGGCATTCTCTAAACTAGAGGTCAACAAGCATTTGTTGTAAAAATACTATTGAATAATATTTGTGGTACACATTGTCTCTGCCACATTTATTCATCATTGACACTATACCCCCAAAGCAGCAATAGACAGTAAGCAAGCAAATGAATGTTACTGTGTGCCAATAAATTTTATTTAAGATATTGGAATTTTGATTTTATATAATTTTCATTTCACATAATCATATTGTTTCCTAACTATTTTAAAATGTGAAAAGTTTTCTTAACTTCCTGAACCACTTAAAAAATCAAGTGGCAAGTTAAATTGGGCATTCACTGTTGCTTGCTGACCCTTGTTCTAAATCATCTAAATCAGTGTTCCCTGGAGTCAGGTGTGCACATTCTTGGGGTAGAAAGTTACATGATTAGAAGAAGACAAACCAATGGACAAAAAGCGGTCATGTATAATTTTTCTTTTACTTCCTATAATTTATTTATGTACGTTTTAACAGTGTAAATGCAAGGAAAAATATCTGCTTATTCTTTTTTTTTTTTTTTTTTTTGGTCATCTCAACAATGCCATTAAACTTACTTTACTGGACCCATTCAATTTTTCATTGACTGGAGTACAAAATAACCTTTAAAATCAGCAAGTGGATTTAACTTCTCACATATATTATGAGTCACACATTTTTTATCTTCAAATGGAAGAATATTTGTTTCATTAGTTTCAAAGATTTCTTTTTCAAAGCACATTTTCAAAGATTATCAGAAATCAAGTACCTCAAGATATTCAACCATTCCACTCCTATCTCACTTTTTCCCTACTCAGTTATAACAGTCTCACCAAACTAAAAAGTTACTTAAACATGAACTTGCACACAAACACCAGGTTTGTTTATTTCTGCAAATCAAAGATGATTTCCAATTAGTTTTTGACAGAGGAAGTACCTTCATTTTATAAAATAAAAATTTTCCAAATAATCTGTTTCAGCATTTATTAAATTGCATTTCATAAATTACTCAGTTCTTTAGCATAAATCATAATCAAAAGTTTCATGCCATGAAGACCATAACTTGATTTTATTTTTAGGATAAATTCAGTGTTGTTGTTTCTATTGTATTCTATTAAGTCAAATAACATGATGATTTTCTTTTATCTTGCTATTCTATGATTTGATTCTAACTGTATAATGTATGAGAATGGAAATATTCTTCCCTCTCTTAGTCTATATTAAAATAGTTTAAATAATCACATATAAAATTTATCATGCAAATGTTCTTAATATTTTGGAGAAAAGGAAAAGTAGAAGACAAGGATAAGGGAAGGAAAGAAGAAATGTAGGAATGGAGTAAGGAGACTGAAGTTAAAGCTGAAATAACCAAGTAACTGTAAATAGTGACATTATTTTGCAAGGGCTGAGATATAGCTAAGACAATGCCAAATGACTATTAATCACTGCTACACTCATGAAAGTTAAGAACAATGACTTGTTAATTCGAATTCACCTGCTGAGCTCATCTGGAACTTTGAGATGTCCTGCATTACATGCATACACTGCTCCGTCATTTACAGATGCAATGAAAGAAAACCTGATAAGATGAGTCTTTGGGAGACGAAAAAGCATACAACAAATACAAAAATTAAAACACTGGGGAATAAGGTAAATACTGAAAGTAAGAACCGGGAATGAGACAAATATTGGATTAAGACAAATACTGCTGCAGATTCCAATGTCAATTCTAACAGTGCTCGTAAAGATTGGATTGTGTTGACAGTTGAAGATGAGCAGCTAAAGCAGAAAGCAAGAAAAAAATCTTCTAGGCTAGAATCCTGTGTCATTGAAATTTTTTGATTTAGGTGACTAGATGATTAGATTACAAACATTAATTTACTCACATGTAGTTGAAACCTTAAAGGTAATTAAGACTGATAAATTAATGCAATTAAGTTAAATTGATAGCTAATAGCTATATGTAAAGCTTATTTATACCACTAAAGTGTCTTATTATTAAGAGCTAAATTATCCACAAATATACCACACCTATGAAGAATATTAATTATAAAATATAGGTATTATAAATAAATAATATTTGTTGTATAATATCACTATCAAACCTCTAAGATCACATCATTCATTGTATTATGCAAATATGCTTTGATTTGTTCAGGTATAATACCATGATTATTGATATTCCTCTGATAGTCTTTTCCACTGATAGAAACTAAGAGGCAGATTCATGTAGCAGTCAAGGCCTGGGGTCTGCAGACAGACTGAATTGAAAGCAGACTCGGCCCCCTCTAAGGTATGAATTTTTGGTCAACTTGAGTAACCTCCAAAGAAAGAGACCCTGGCTTTCTTATGGACTCATCCACTTCTCCAGCAGAAGAGAAGAGGGGTGTGGCTTTAAAACAGCATCCAAATATCAATAACAGAGTTAGCCTCTGTTACTTCGGGTATATGTAGTTTTGTTCCTATTTTTTTTAAATTTACTTTTCAATTGATACATAAAAACATAAAAATAACGTACACCAAAAATAATGGAGTACCATGTAATATTTGATACATGTAAACATTGTGCAATGTGTACATCAGGTTAAACATTTTTAACTATTCAAACTTTATTCATTAATTCATGGTGAAAACTTTCAAACCCTTTCTCCTGTCTTTTGAAAACTATAGGACATTAATGTTATCCACAGTCACCCTGCCGTGTGGGAGCAAGCCAGAACAATGAGTCTATTTTAATGCTCACAATATTGTCTGCAGCATAGAAAATGCCAAAACAATCTTAGCTAGTATTCCTCATCAAAGATGTCGCCCTTCGGTGTGTCTGCTGCCTGTGGTAGTGAGGGGAAAATGAAACAGTCATGAGCTCAGAAGCGCTAAGATTTTGCTCAAGGAGAGTAAAGGAACTGAGCACAGAACACTGAAACTATAGGTCACTTGGGAGGACACGTGGCAGCCTTTGTTCTTCATACCCTGGCTTCTTGGAAATCAATTGTATTGTGGACACTTCCTCCGTCCTGCAGCCAAGGTCATGTGTTCACAGTTCACAAATAGCCTCTTAAGTGAATGTGTTCCTTCAATACAGAGTTGTGTACAGTGCTTCAAAGGAAGAGACTTTAGAGGGGAAATCAAGAGTAAAATATTCCAAATAGAAAACAGACACATATGTTTCTTTGAAATCTGGAATTAGTATCATAAAAATTGTATTTCATGTCCTCATACTAATGCATATACACAAGGAGAAAGCAATTGTTCTTTTATGTCTGATTAGTATATCTGAAATACAAAGCCATTTTTAGTGATTACAAATCATTAAAGCATATATATGGACTATAACTATCCATGAAAATATAATTCAGTCCCAAGATAGTCTCAATCTAGAAGGCCCCAGATATCTTCACTGCGTCTAAATCTTTGAGAGCTTTTCTATTTTTTGTAATCTAGACTGAACACCTGTGGAATCAATTTGTTATTAAACTAGGGTTTCCAGTGTACTTTACTTCCGCAGCCTCTGCACGCAAAGCCTGGTCATCTGAATAAATGCTGTGTCAGGAGCCCAACTCTTCACACTCTCTTCTTCCTCCTCCCCCTCCCCGTCCCCCTTATGGTTTTGGGGTGGGATGGAGGGCCTCCTCAGGTAAGCTTGGCAAGTGCACGACCACTCTTAACCTCTAGCTTCCATCTCAGGTTTCAAGGACACACACAAAAAATATGTATTCAAGAATAAACTTCTAAAAAATGTCTTCAATTTAAAGCACTTAATATTAGATTAATGTTTTTGAATCTGGAACAGGATATAAAATAACTATTTCACAGGTCACTACAAAAATATTTTAAACTATATACTTACAGGAAACTTTGAAGGAAGAAGCAGTAGCAATTTTTTTAGGTTTGTCCTAGGAGATTAAACACAGGGCTTTTGCATGCTAGGCAATCACTCTACCACTGAGTTATATCATATCCAACCCAACACCAATAAATTTTATTCACCATGCACAGTTGAGATTTAGTGTTTATTTAAAAGTGCTCACATTCCTATTTAGCGGTTCTTCACATCCTTGTTTCTGCAAGTAGTGTCAATTCTAGCACCCAAGCCTTTGTTTATTCTAATTATTGTTCATTTTTGAGTCAGTTTTGTACTACTGTGACCAAAAGAACTGACAAGAACAAATAGAGGAAAAAACCTATTATTTTGCCTCACTGTTTCGGATATCTCAGTCTATAGACAGGTGACTCCACTGCTCTGGACCTGAAGTGAGACAGAGCAGCATGGTGGAACAGTGTGGCGGAGAAAGCAGCTCAAGGCACGGCAACAGGAAGGAGAGGGAGAGCTCCGCTCTTCAGTGACAAAATGTATACTCACAGCACACCCCCAGGGACCTCCAGCCTCCAGCCTCACCCACCTGCCTGTAGTCGCCACCTGAGTAATCCCTATGAGTGGATGAAACCATTGATTGGGCCACAATCTCATGATCGAATCATTTAGTGCTCGTTATGGTCTCATAACGAGTTTTGTGGGGACAACACACAGGCAAAGCGTAACAACCAAAGAATTCAAGATTTAAATTTAGATGTTAAAACTCAATAACTTTGGCTATTCCAACTCCTGAAAATTCTCTAAAATAATGTGAATTTTGATGTAGTTGCTCTTTCTATAACTATTTTACCTCTCCACCACATAGAGGGCATTCAAACATCTCCTTTCTTTCTTTTGTTTGTTTCTAGGGCCATTTATTGCTTGAGTTATCTTTCAATGTATTGACCACCCTTTCTCTAATCTGTGGTCCCTATCTTCTTCTCAAAGCTCAAAATTATATTACTCGAACCGTGTATGTTTCACATTCACCTGTTAATTATCTTTGATTAATCCATCTACCTTTAGTTGCAACAAAGATATTATTTCCAGTCTTAAATTCTTTCCAGAAGCCCGAGTATACATTGTTCAGTAGCCAACAGATTAGCCACTAGCCCTGTACTTTAAACTAAACACATACAATTATGACAGCATCTTCACATTACCACTCATCGTTGGATCTATTGCATTTAATAAAATCATTCTTCATTCAACCAATTTGAAATAAAATACTAGCATTATTTTGATTCTCCCTCTACCTCAGAAACTTGTCTACTTGCACTTCAAGTTGTGTAACACATTTGCACCATCTTTTGCATTTATTCTCTTTCTAAAATTCCTATACAGCTAGCCCAGATCAGTTTCCAAACAGTTTTCAGAGAAGCCACTGAAGCAGTTTCCCTCTTGGCCCTACCTACCTATTCTCTTCTTTCTTTGTTAATACCACACCTGGTGTCAAGCTGTATATTTCCAGAAAACTATTCTCCTCAAAAACATTCATTATCAAATCATATTCTCCCTGAATTTCAAAGCTCCACGGAGCCTTTTCAACCTGTGTCCAAGAGCTCATTTACATATGGTAAATGCTTCAATCAATAATACTATGCACAGTTCCCTAAAAATTCCCTGTGCTTCCCAGCTCCCCAGATTGTATCTGTCTTTCCATTCTTTGTAATTTCCCATCACATGTGATATCCCAGACTGTCAGAATTTTCAATGTTTGGAGGTTCAAATCAAATGAAAAGTTTTCAACAAGCCCTTGGCTCCTACCTATCTTCCCAGGGTAAATTATCTCTTAATAACCATTATATTTTATTTTCAGATTTTTAATAGGGATTACAAGATTATGAATTATATATTGTCATAATATTTTCCCTTATTAGAACATCAACTTCTTAAGATGGATGTGATGGTTTAGTCACTGTGTCTTTTCCATGACCAAGCACAAATCTCTCATGAACTAGGCACTTTTAGTTGATTTTGTGAATGTGTAGACTTTTTAATATTAAAGCATATTATTCAGGAAATGATTTTTTTCTCTGTTGATGATGAAGTAAATGAGCAATAGCAAAAAACTTACAATGACAGAGCTGAGTCAAAAACACAGTACATAATGGGAAGAAAAATAAAGGACAGAGAATAGATGTTTTCTAGTCCAGTTTCCAGGGCTGTATTAATTAGGATTTTCTTCAGTTAAAACTGAATGGAAATATAACTGCATGATAAGGCAGACAATGACAATGTTCAAATATTTAGAAAGTCAGTAGAGATTAGAGATTTTCATCAAATATTTAAACCCATCTGATTAGTACTTCCATTCTTGAGAATGAAATTTGAACAGATATAAATACATTATTTTCATTTTCCTGGAAATCTCAATTGCATGGCTGCTAAAGAGAGTAATTACCCTGGGACCAATTAGTCAGTTTGTGGATTATCTACACCCTGTGCCTTCTTCTATGCGTTCCTCCTCATTCCTGCTTTTCGACCACTTCACAGTTGTTAGCCAGTAGAAGAAATTAAAGAAATGCCAAAAAGTTTAAAAAAAGTGAAATTAAGAATGTAAATTACTACACATTAGGAAAAATTTTGCTATTATTAGTGGGGTAAATCTTTTGAAAAAAAAGTCAGACAACTGAGCAAAAGAGTTATTTATTTCAAAGAACTTTAAAATTTGTTTATCTTAATGACTCAATTGTTTCATCTGGAAGGTTCAAGTTTGTTGGATAAGCTAAGGTAGCGGTAATAATTAAAATCAACTCGGGAGGTTATTCAATATTTCATTATTTTATTCTACCTACATACTCACAATTTCATAAGAACATGTCAGGAAAATTTTAGTAAGGTTTTATGTGACCTTTTAATGTCAATCTAGAATATTCCTGTGCAGTTTATTCACTGACAGCTTCTACTGATGTGTTTCTATTCATAGAGAAGTTCCCAATACAATTGGAAAAAATCCATCTTCCACTACTAGCATGCACTTTTCTATTTATGTACCGTTGGAAGGGGTCCTGAAAATCAATTTGTAGCATCGTTCATTGGGGAATTGATTCTTCGTACTTGAATTTCATTTTGTCAGAGGGGAATATACCTGAGAACACTTTAAACATTTTCTTTTGTACACATTATGTCCTCTGTCATTTTGGGCCAACTCAATGTTGGCAATCTCTGTGGAGTTTTCTCTTTTCCCTGGAGGCCTCTACTCAGGGTTTCACGAACACAAGAGAGTTCCCCCTCTTAGCTGTCATGGAACTATGCTTTTTTCTTTTAAGAGGAAAATTCTATTCCTGACATATAATGATTTTCCTTTGTCCTTTACTATAAACACAACTTCTATTACTCCCTCCTTCTTCAGCTCTTCTATCACATACCTTATTTGTAATAAATAAAACCATGAGGTAAGTGATTATTCAAACTGTTGCTTTATCTCATAATATTTAATGAAAACTTTAGCTTTCTTATTTATACTTTCTTGGCATTTTCTTCCCTAGTGACTCTGGACATTTATGCCCAAACATAAAGAGGGAATCCTAGAATTAACTTGCAAATGTATTCTAATGTATTCTGTGCACTGAATTGTATCTCAAAATCATCCAAGGAAAGGAAAACATTAGATTTCCATGCTGAATCAGGAAACAAGAGAGTGTTTCCATCTAGGAACCATGAAATTTAGACGGCAGAAATGATTGCAATTTCTTCCACAGTATTTTATGAATTGGATAAAATTTTACTTAATCTCTTTGGTACATCCTATTCATAGTACTATGAATGCAATGCTATCACATAATTCCTTTACTAATAGAAAGTGTATGAATTCATATTATTTTAATTTTTACTGTTAATCTACAATATTCTCTAGAAGGTAAAAAAGGAAAATACTAAATGAGAACTATACTTTGATAACTGCTTTTCTACATGTAGGTCATTTAATTCTTCATTCTACTTCATTTAAGTGTGTGCATTATTTTGGTAAAAATACAAGAAAAATAATGATTCCTTAGCCGTGCACAGTGGTTTACAGCTTTCAATATAGTGTCAAGGTCACTATAACATCTATGGACTCACAGTCATCCTAGGACAAACATGCTGTGGTCATTATAATGAGTATCCCCATTTTATTGATTAAGAAACAGGTAACCTATTAGGAGTTACAGTTGAGGGCCCACTTTTGTACCTGATTCCTACATGATCCACTAAGATAAGCTATTTCAATTAAAAATAAATAAACTGATAGTAATTAACTTTACTTGTGTAGTGCTTAATATTTTTCTAGAAAATCCCTAAGACTCCTCCTGCCCTTATTTTGAGAGGAACAATATTTTTTCTCCTACAGGAAGACACATATGTCAGTCTTTGGTTACAGAATGACCTGTCATATGTAATTAGAAGGAAAATGGTATATATCTTAGGAAAGAGTGATGTATAAGAGAATGAATGGACTTTTTAACTAATATTTAAATCTTACATCTCTAGTAATGTGAAAATATATTTAAAAGGAGAAAGTTACTGAGAATTTTGTGTGCTTCTTATTTAATATTGATTTTTCAGTTGCTACCATATTTAATAAATGCTTTCCCCTGTTTGGGATATATAAAATATAAAATGGAAGTGTTTTGCATTTTTATAGGATTATCAGTAGGTAATTTGAGGGAGAGAGAAAAAAGGGAGAGAGAGATGCATGTAAAATTATTAAAGCTTTGGAGGACCATTGAAAAGTCTGCTTTTATAATACATTTTTAAATGAACATGAGGAAGCACCATTACAGTCAATAAAACATTTCACATAGCCTTATAGAAAAAATCAAATTTAAAACATACTGCTTTGTTTATTACACTTAATATACTCAAAGATAGATGGAAATGTATTTTTCAGGATAAGGTTTAGCAGGATGCACAGTCTGACATAATGATTATTGATAGTGATGGTAAAGTTCAAAACAGCAAAAAGTTAAAACACTACTGAAATACCAAAAATGGTAGAGAGGAAGTGGAAAATTATGTGAAATGTTAGGGATGTTTCATTTCAGTACCTTGGCCTCATTATATTATCAGCTAAATATAAAATACATAGACCAGATAAATGTCTCATTAAGTCTTTCACAGTTCTTTCTGGGAACTTGGTAGTAGTGGTCTTGAAAATGAAAAATAGAGAAGTATTTTGTATGAAAATTATGGCATAAAAAGTATTTCAGAGAAAGTTCTTATTAACTCACTGTGTTTGGTAAGGGATGGGGTAAGTTATTTTACCAGTTGTTCTTACTTAAGGAGAGGAAGATGTGTATAGCAAATTTTAAGGCTAAAGAAAATAGCTACCCTGTTTCAGACTAAGGTACATCATCAATTGCTGAGATGTTCAAGGCTCCCCACTTCAATTGTAGGAATAGAAACTTCGCAGAGAATACCGTTTCTTTGAACTAACCAGAAACAGATGTAACTATCCACATCGTCTCGTTTATTATCTCCATTTCTACTTACACACTCACATATTAGCACACAAAAAGCAGGAGTGGGTTTCGTGTTGATATTTTCTTATTTCTGTTTTTTTTTTCTGTTTTTCATCTAAGAGATTCTTGCTAATGTAACACAAGATGATTACGGACAGAAGAGTAGCATTATTTTATAAGAAAAAAACTTTTTTTGACAATTAATTAATCCATGTAATCTTAATCATTGCATCTAATTAACATATCCCATCTCTTCCTATAATGAAACTGGAAAAATCTTTTACAATGAATCACTGCTGTAGTTCTCAACCTGGCAAAGTTCCCTCTGCTTTCAGATGCACCTAAAAATGACAAGGTGAAATTAATGACGCCACTTTTCTTTCAAAAACGTAGTCATGCTGAAAATACCTACGTAGAAGACAAGTCACAAAGCACAGAAAACATCATAAAGGATGCTTGTTAACAATAGAAAAAACGAATGGAGAAGGGACAGAAAGGTGTCAGATGAGAGGTGCTCTTAATACCTGCAGGATACAAACACCAGGCTTCAGTCTCAGAGACAAGTGGGTCTCAGATTGACAGATGGCGGACGATTGCTGCTGGTGGAGCGAAGGATGGTTAGTTTGCAAGTAAAAGCAGATAAAGGAGCACATGAATAACAGTCAAATCTTTGGTATGTGTGTAAGGCTTAAATTATAAATGGCTTAAATTATAAATGGTTCATGATTGACTGGCCACAAGCAACTTATTAAGAATGCACATATGGTGAAAGCCAGTAATGCCAGAACAGATGAATGCAGCGGATCATAAAAAATTCTTCTATTAAATGGGAAGGACTACTTGGGAAACAATAAACTTGAAAGAGACCTAACTGCAGAGGAAAGAAAAATTAAGCAGATCCTCATGTTTCCAAAGACCACAGAGATGTGTTTGGAATTTGGGCACAATATAAACTTTTGTTGATGACTAGGCTTCAGTTCTAAATGCAACTAAAAAACTGCATGACAAAATAATATGGAGTGATACACTAGACAAGTTGAACAACTTCCTGAGACCACGCTTTGTGACCCTAGACCCAGACACTCTCCCCAGGAAGGCTCGAGTCCTCGAGCTCACATCCTGAGGCTAAGGGTTCACCAAGAGACCCCAGGAAGAATGACCTGGCTACATGTGTGGCTATGAGATGTTTCACAGTTTATTCTTCTCTCTTGCAGGGACCATATCAAATACCATCCAGGTAGACGATTCTCACTCTATTTTTTTATTCTTTTAGAGAGAGAAAGAGAGGAGAACAGAGAGAGACACAGAGAAAGAGAGAGAATCAATTTTATTTATTTTTTCATGTGGCTTTCATTGCTCCGACACTTAGTTGTATGTGTTGCTGGAATTCGAGCCCACATCCTTGTGCATGCCAGACAAATGCCATAACCACTGAGCCACTGCTCCGGTCCCATTATTACTCTTATTTCTTATTTTTAAACTCATGGATGTGTATTTTTGAAATTCAGATAGAATTGACAAGAATATAGAGATATAAGACGTTTCATTAAAAAGTAACAAAATGCTAATTCAGAAATTATTCCTAGAAGTCATTTACTATAATTCCCATTTTATTTTTCTATGGAAAATGAGTGGTGTATACTATGTAGAGAAATGCATTAGGTCACAGCTAATCATTTAGCACCTTAGCAAATAAGGAATCTTGATTCCTCAACAAAATTAGAGGAGTAGAAATCAGAGCTTGTTTAATCATCATGGATCTTTGAGGAAAGTTGAGGGGCTTTCCCCCTTTTTCTAAAGAAAAAATAAGAAATTGTCAGTCTAAGGCAAGTAAAAAGATGTTTAAAAGTAGGAAAATTGCACTCAATGTAAAAAAAGACTTATTCTCCAGTTCTCCTACTTGCAACAACTTCCTATGGATTAAAAATTGGGAGAAAATGTCTATTTTGCTTTAATTTCCAAATTTCTTTTAAATATCCTACCTTATCATTTAATTCAAATGCTGAAGACATTACTATATATTATTATATATTAATACAGCACTTTGAATATGTATTACATATTGAATTCCTAATTTAGTTTACAGATTCTTTCTGATTTCCTCACGATGATAGCAAAGCACGCATGGATAATTAATGTGATTACTATCGAGCAACAGAGAGGTTAAGTGAATGGCGGCAGGTCACACAGCAAGCCAGTAGCAATTTTGTAAATGTCTTATTTGAATATAAAAACATTTAGATGATGGAATAATTATTCAGGGTCATCAATAGTGGTAACACTTGTCATATGGAGATAAGAAAAATGTATTTTAAATCTCATAGGACTTTTTCCTATGGCAGGAACTGGTACAACAGTTATTTTACTAAACTTAATTTTTGTATTATTTAACCTTGCGTATGAAAAAAAATTCCATTATAAATATAATGTAATATGTTGAATACTGAATATTTGATTTCTTTTGTAAGAGCATAAGTATATTCTTTCATTAAAGTAACCTCAATTCTTTTCCTTTTTAATTTTACAAAATAGTAATCAAAATAACAAAAAAATTTTGTTAATATTAAAATAGCAGTATTTAGATATTGCATAATATAAATTAGCAATACTACAAATCTCTACTGTTTTGGCAATGATAAACACAGGAAATGTGTTAAATATTTTTGTTTGTTGTGATCATAAAACCCAAACAACATATACTAAAAAAAGTAAAACTTAATTTTTTAAGCCACATGCAGGTTTATTACAGAAAGGAGACCTTAAGCACTACATTTGATGGAAAGAGTCAGGATTGAATTTTAAGAAAGGCAGCATGTTTTGAAGCATTCTCTACAGGGTCGTTATGCTGCTAGTGAAAGCATATGTTAATTTTTTGGTTAATTAGCATGAAACTTTCTTTACAAATATGTACATATTAAGTAATACAGTTCACTGTCAAATGCTTCCATTACTTTGTAGCTTTTCAATATATTTTAAAACTGTGTAATATGCATTTCAAAGAGCAGACGATTCTTGAAACTTCAGAAATATTTTCTTAACTTGTTACTAATTGTGTTATTTAGTGATTGTAGTATTTCCATAATATTAATTCGCTTTGTTAGTGTGCTCAGTTAAGCACTGGGTAACTGTCACGCTTATTTACTTGGATGGGTGGCCTTAGCATGCATTTCATCAATATGAGATTTATGCTTTCTAGTACATCGAATGAGATTGCCTGTTGCAGACACGTGGGGCGTGTCACCTACCATGAGGAGACAATAGATAGAAAATATTACCAAGTTTGCAGTGCCCGGTTCACCAATATGCAGTCGAGGCCCTTCACATCACAAGAAAGGAAATCTCTATTAAGAAGAGATTTGGGAAGTTTGATGCCAACTACTTAGATGCTCATTATTCTTTAACCTTTCATATAAGAAAAGGAGAGAAATTACAACAGTACATGGCCTAAGACATTTTTGACACAAAAATCAACCAACGTGGACAGCTAACTGTCTTTGTGTTAGGAGAATTTTACTCAAATAATATGCATGAATGGATTTTTAAATGCATATTGATTTACAAAATAATAGAGATGGACAGTTAGAAACTATGGAAGTGATTAATTAAATAGCAAATAATCCATTTCCCAATATTCGAATGTGTAGTGATCCATCGTTGTACAAATTTAATTTTGGTAGGCCATATTGATAGAAAATTTGCTGTTCAAAATGATTAATTATTTCATATTTTCCAAGGCTGTCCCTTTTACAACTAATCAAAGCTTAATAGGTAACCTCAGTTAACACCAATTTAAAAAATTTTTGGTAGATATCCAATGCAATATTTCAGCAATATATTTCCCCCTTCATTTGGGGGAAATTTTACATACATTGTCAAGCCATTGCTTTCTTGTTGACACTGAGTACAGTTTCTTATATCACTGATTTTATTAGATGCAAGGTGAATTTGTCATCTCTCAGCTCACTGGTGTATGTCTGAGCATCTGTATCCCTACTCTAGTTATTTGACTAATTCTGCCTTAGCTTTTCATTTTACTTTGGACCAGGGAACTAAGATTTTTATTAAGCATCTTCACAAGAAATCTAAATTATTCCTCTAAAGCTAGCAGAGATTTCCATAAATAAGTCCTCTATGACAGTGTTTTAAAAGTCTATTATTTGTTTGAACATAGTATAGTAAGAGTACTAGCTCAGGACCATAGTTCAAGAGCATTCAGATGTCTGAGTATTCCTGAGAGCACTAGTCTAAATTCTCTTCTCCTGCTAAAGAGATAACTCTCAGCTCTGCCCACCATGCAGATCTTCGCTTTGTCCACCAAATTTTATTTTCTGCTACTTTCATAGGACTGATTTCCAAACAACATGTCCCTTTATTCAGGGACTCTCACCAGTGAGCCACATATCCTGCTTTGATTCAGCTGGGAACAAATCACAAGATTCAGACCTATCCATTTTTGGAGATGCTAAGATCTCAGTTGTAGGGCTGACTGGCAATGATCAATGACCTACTAACATGCATGACCTACTTCTCTGAATTTTACCTTCCCTCTCCATGAACTTTGATTTCCATCCAGATGTTCCTGTGATACCTCTCAAGACATGATTGTTATTTCTAGCCTCCAAATTATCTGATGTCCTTCTATAATGGTGGAACTTCTGAACAATGCCCAGTAAAAAGCTAAACAAATTCTTCCTACCAGCAGCATATGAGTTCAAAACTGGAGAGGTCTATGCAAAGGAAGCTTATGCCAGCATTCTGGTTTTAAGCACTTCGATCCCTGCCTTCTCAGTTGACCATAAAGAAGGACTGAAATTATTGAACCACCATGCTTAAGACACCATTTAATGTTTGTGCTGAGTCTCATTTGTATTATGATGTTTTTCTCATGATTTTGTGAAAAGGAGCTAAAATGACTTTGGGATAAAGGCTATGAACAACACCGCTGATTGTTGAGCTTCTTGCTGAAAATAAAGTGAGGTAGAATTGATTTCTCAGTTTATAGAAGATCCCTAGTTGTTATTGCCATTTAATCCTCAAAAACTTTCCAAAATGGATTGATCTTGAATTTTAACTTGATATACTATACAAATAGTGTTTTTCCTGTAGATTACCACAGTCCTTAAATTTTCCTGCATTTTCACTTTTGAAGAGCACAATTATCATGTTATCAATACTTAACATTCACTTTGTAGTTATCAAGTTCAAGTGCCACCTGATTAGATATGGTGGCAAAATGGTAGTAAATTTAGGTATCCTGCTGGCAAAACAGGTATAATATATCAGATTCTGTGATTCTGTTTCATGAGAAAGCAGACGTGACTGGATGGACTTCTGAATTGATATTACAAAGTTATTATCATCCCCATGTATACTGATTTGTGCATCCTTTACTTCCATATAATATTTAAAGATTTATATAGGTACTATGTAGGTATGCATGAGATACAGGCAAAGCATTCAGTGGAATCACATCTAAACCCTTGACAATCCATATTTGGTCTCTTGGAATTATTTTATAGGGGGTCTTAAAGGTGAAGAGATAGCAGTGAAATCAAACTCCCACTTCACTCATTTCCCAAATCAGAACATAGATCTCATCTTGCCCCCAGAATTCTGTATTTTTTGAGCTTTACTATGCACAAAAAGGATGATTATCTACAAAAGTTCCCATTTAATGTGGCTAACAAATCTAGCAGCCCTGCTGTGCTACTGATGCTTCTTAGTGTGGTGTACTCCCGCTCACCTGTATTTGCTCCTGGTCCCTGTGTTCTTGGTGTCACATTCATAAAATCATTGCAAGATGCATGCTGTAAAACTTTTCCCCTAAGTTTTCCTCTAGAAAGTTTATGATTTCTTGTCTTATGTTTATGCCTTTAATCTAGTTAGATTTTTACAACCTATTCAATGGGAGAAAATTTTTGCAAACAGCGTACTTAATAAGGGATTAATTTTTTAAATATTTAAGAACTTCCTACAATTCAATAGCAGAAAATCAACTGGCAAAAAAACACTAACAATCTGATTTAAAAATTGGATAAGGACTTGAATAGACATTTCTTCCCAAGAAGATTTATGAAAGACCAACACATGTATGGAAAGATGTTCTATATCATTAATCATCAGGAAAAGCAAATTAAAACCACAATGAATATTACTGTGCACCTGTTAGGATAGTTACTCTCAAGAAATACAATAAGGGGTAGGGGATTTAGCTCAGTGGCAAAGCACTTGCCTAGCACGCAGAAAGCCCCAAGTTCAGTCCTCAGCCCTGAAAAAAAATACAATAAAATTTTAGGAAGGATATGGAGAAATTTAAGCCCTTTTATGTTTTTTCATTAATTATGAGGATATAAACTCACATAGCCACTATGGAAACCAAAGAAGTTCCCTTAGATAATTAAAAAAAAATGGGACTATCATAAGTTCCAGTAATCCCACTTTGAGTATTTGTTCAAAACATTGAAATCAGGATCTTGAAGAGATTTTATTATGGCATCATTCACAATATTCAAGACGTGGAACTAACCCAAAGTTTCATCAAGAGATGAACAGATAAAGGAAATGTGATAAGTACACACAATGAAATGCTATTAGCAAGAAGGATATCCTGAAGCATGTGACAGCATGGATACAATGTGAAGACTTCATGCTAAATGTAATAAACCATTCACAGAAATCTTAATACTGCATGATGCTACTTTATACGAGGTGTGTAAGAGTCAAAGTCAAAGATGAAGAGAAAAGGATGGTGTTGGGAGGGGTTGGGAGGGAGGTGGAAAACGGCAGCTGCTATTCTATAGGTATAAAGATTTATATTTGTTTCAATACCTGTAAGCCACTCTAAACTGTAATACTTGGTTAAACTAGTCACACTACCATTTTAGCAAACTCTCTCCTAACATCCACTATCATAAACAAAAGACATTCCAGTTGTTTTTTCTGAAAATGCCTGATATGAGTGACATGGGTGCATTTCATTTGAGACAATTTCTGCATTGAGAGAAGAATGAACACTAGGTCCAATGTGAGATTTGCTACATTTCCTCATTCCCTGAAGCCAAGACTTTGGTTTCTTTATTTTGAATCTATATAGACTAGAAAGAACTAATAAGAATGCATTTATCAAGTAGGAAATAAATCAAGAGTTGGGCAGAGGACAGACTTGATAAATCATAATAAAAGGGTAAATGCAAAGAGTCTCCCTACTAAAAAATATCCAATGTGGTTATACATTCGGGTAAAGGAGAATGCACCAGAGAAGACTCTCTCCAATTTGTAAGATTAGTTTCTCCCTCCATGTACTTTCTATTTTCTCCCACTTCTAACTAACTTTGCATTTTCAGAAAGCCATCTCTGATATCTATAAGGATGACTGTACACTGAGGGAATGTCCGCCAATCCTGAAAAGGTTTTACATGATGTCATCAGACAAGTTCATTTACATTCTTCAGTAAGACCTAAGATGCTAACTTATCCATTTTCCTATCATGACACGCCTAGACTTAGAAAGCAAGTTTTTATGTTCTATAAATTTAATGAAGAAAATAAACTTAGCTCTCTGTGCTAGTATTTTTTCACTGTGAGCCATGATTCTCATAATTAGAGTTTAATCCCTCCAGATTAAAATAAATAGGGCACATTTGACATAAGTCAGAGCAGGTCTCTCACAAACCAAACATTAATAAGATGTTACCGACTTCTTGATGGAAACTTTGTTAGTATTCTGTGTTCCAACACATCTGAAAAAGCTATCAAGAAATTCCATTCAGTTGAGAAAGATGTTGTTACCTCTTTTTGGACAGACAGCATGAAACTCTACCATCACGCAGTGCACGATAAGGTTGGATATTTAGACCTACATATTTTCTTGACCTCCCAAGAGCGAAGAACCTGAGGTTTGCAAAATGAATTGCTCTTCTTACATCATACATCATAGTCTATGTCAAAGGCATATAATGTTCAATGTGACACCCTACATAATAAGACAGGCCCAGGGTGTGTTCCACACAACTATCATTCTTACCACTTCCGGAAAATTCCATGCTAGTCATTGTGGTTTCTTACAAAGTGTCATCACCATCCACGGTGGCAAGAGAGCTGTCATACCCTATAGATACCTATATATAGCATATCTCTACAATTTCCAAGTCACTTAGTTTTTGCTTCCAATTACCTGAATATTTTAAATAATCAAAGGTCTTAATTAAGTTACTTTGCAAGGAAATACAAATTTTTTTCCCCTGGTGCCCAGCATGTCAAGGAGGCAAAATATGACAAGAAGGCTTTCTAGTAAAAGGAAAAAAATAGTATGTTTCTTATTTTTCCAGTCTTAACCATGCACAGATACAGCTTTTATGAGTGCTACTAAAAACAGCCAATGAATATTTTATTATTGTTGTTTGTTATTGTTGTTTTCTGTTTCTTTTTCTGCCAGAAGTTATGTCCATTTATCTAACCAATTCCTATGAGTCTAAACATATTTCTTCCAAATTCCATTAGTAAAAGTTTTTCTCCCTTATCTGCCTCAAGTCTTTCGTTATTTCTGATCATAAGTAGGCAAACAATCTGACATCAATATCTCATAGCTTATTTTCATTTTTTTTATTTTCTAAAAGTATGTTAGTCATTATTTTTATTTTTAAAGAGAGAGGGACAGTGAAAGAGAAAGATAGAATCAATTTTTTATTTAGTTTTTCATGGACTTTCGTTGCTCACACACTTAATTCTGTACGCGGTGCTGGGGTTTGAACCCGCGTACTTGCGCATGCAAGGCAAGCGCCGTAACTGTTGAGCCACCGCTCCAGCCCAATCATTATTGTTTGTACAGATTAAAGGTAATTCTGATAATAGTACCTATTAGAAAAGACCTAGAATTTGTTTGTTAAAAAAGACTAGCAGGAGTCAGGAATCAACCCAGACAGACAAGTATGTCTAGCCAAGGACTCTTTTTGTCTTTCCACTGGTAAAAGTCATCAACAGTACTGACTGGCATCTTTACCAGATTTAACCAACATATTTCTCTCTAGGCATTCTCCCAGTTAAAGTTAGAATGAGTGGTAAGCTAGATGTTAATATTCCTTTTTCCCAAGAAGAAAGGTAGATGATAATCTGAAATAGATAATTTTTAGTAGAGTTGGATAGAAAAGGGTTAGAGAGTTATACACAGTACATAAGGACTTGATTATTGACTCAACATAGGAGGTGTGGGTATTGTGTAAAAAAAAATGAATCAATTCCTGGCTTCTTGACTTTGCTTAACATATATTTTTTACATACTAATATTAGACATATTTGTAGATATGACATATTTTATTAATATTATACATTAATGTATTTTATGTGTTAACCAATTGCATTATCTCAATAGATAACTTTCCCACAGGTTTTCATGTTTGACTGAGGAAGAATATTTTATACACTTAAATAGGTAAATATATACTATGCAAATTTTAATCACTAAATAAAATGCAAAACACTTTTGTCCAGTTTTAATAAAACAGTTTAGAGAAGATTTAGAATATTCAGTAATCTTAGAAAGTTCTGAGTCTTCTTCTTTTGCAGTCTAACTCTCCCTCTGATTCCAAACGTGTGTATAGTAGACTCTTCCAGTTGTCTGAAATAGCTCTCCAATCCTTTATTTTCTTTTTCTTCATAGATATTAGCTCACATGATTTTTATCAACTTGCTGAATCTGTTGCTAAACCTTCCCAATAAATATTTTATTTCAAATACCTTCTTTTTCACTATTAGCATTTTAATGACTTTTTAGAGTTAAAATTTGTTCTCCAAATCTCCCCCAGCTTGCATCATTTATGGCAGGCTGGCTTTTATCTTCAGTATTTTCCAATGAATTAAAAATAGAGTGTATATCTTCTAATCTTCCCTACCTAGAGTTTGCATATTTGGACTCTTACACCATTAAATTTCTATAGGGCCTAAAAAAATTGATTTGAAAGTAAGTAAGGATCATCTACAGGTTAATGATGGAAGCAATGGTCTCTAGAATTAGGGTAAATTTAGAGAACCATATCATCATTATTATTTCTAACAAATATCTTTAATTATAAAAACAGTTACTTGTTTATTCATCATTTTGTAATATTTTCCTTGAGAATATTTGTAAATCATGTATAGAATTTTGTTTCCCCAACAAAGACACAATTTTGACCCAAATTATTTGTCCTCAATTAGAAAGAAAGTAACAGTAGAATTCCTCAAAGATCCTAAAGCCATTCTGGTATGGTGAAGTATACTCATCTCCACTGCCAGCATTATCATTACAGTTCCTAAAAATATGTTTAATCATGTCTTTCAAAATGTTCTCAGGGAATCCTTTCTAGATCATCAGAAATACTGCCTTCAAATAGTTGTTATGCTTTACCAGTAGTTGAGAGAGTACTAATTTGAAATTTGTTCACATAAATTTTATTTAAAGCCATTACTGTCTTATGGAATTACATTAAAAAATCCCTTTTATGTAAATAAATCATGAAGGCCAGATAATATTATAGCTATCCAACTAAAAATATTTAATCTATGGGGGTTATTCAAGGACAAATTTCCTTCTTTCCCTAAATTTTTGAATATGTACTAAATATTCTCATCAGTATGTCATAATTTTTAACAATCTTTCAAAGTTACCACCTACATTCAATTTTTCTGTTGAATATTATTTTGCAGACCTAAATTTTAGTTATTTCAAGTATCTGTATTTTCTCAAAAATTCTTTCACTGTGACTTCACAACCTATAAAAGAACAATTAATTTTGTTCTTAAATTGGGTGACTATTAATAAATGTTATAACCTGGTGTTCTTAATACTAGTGGATAATAATAAAAGTGATAGCCACTATTCCTAAAACTCAAAGCTGTTATAGTTATCCCTAAGGCATAAACCTCCAAAAAAAAAGTACCCTGGTACATTTACCCATTGGCTTATTAAATATGTATATGGATGACAAAAAATGAAAACTGAATTAATTCCCAATGATACACAGTAATTTGAGGGAGGCACTAGCTTGTGATTGTAACCAGAAAAGCTTATATCTAATCCATTCTATTGTATTATGAAATAAATATGAAGATGCAGGAGATGGCAGGGGTGTAGCCCAGTGGTAGAACACACACTGAACATGCACAAGGTTGTAAGGCCAGTCTTCAGCACTCCCACACCAAAAGTGGTCCATAGCAAAGGTGTATTGATCTTCTGTATTTATTATGCTGAAAAGAAAAATACTAAGTCCAGTAGAGATAAATAGAACACCACAAAAGTGTGTTAAAAGCTTGATCAGGAAGAACCTACCAGGATACAACATAACCAATTTGATATTTTTTAATTTAAAAAGAAAGAATAACTCTTCAATCCTGCAGCATCCTGATCTCTTGTATCATTTGTTCAGTATCATTTCTTTTATCTTTTAAACATGTTTTGTGTTCCTACTATTCATCACAAATCTATTATCATCATCCCAAGCAAATGCTCAGTGGTCTCCTGCTTTCAGGGGAGGACAATGATAAATAGAGCGACTGGAGCACAACTCTGAAAGGCGGGGCACACATGAAGTGAGGCTAGACCAAGCCCAGGAGGTATTGGTGGGAAGGACCTCAGCGGACAGCATAGCAAGCAACAGCAATCTGCCACCAAGGAAGGGAAATCACATGGGTTACAGAGGCTCTCCCAGAAGCAAGAGCAGGTGGAAGCCTGAAAGTCAAGAAAGGAGCAGAAACACTATGGTAAAACATTGGACAAAGTAATTCTCACCCAAAACATAAAGTTCAGGATAATTAGAATCTGGTGGTTTAGATGTATAAACATACTAAAAGCAAAATGCATACCCAGTTCATTTGACTAGATCAACTCCATTTTCCAGTGCAACGGATGAGAAACAGAGTACATTTTCCAGGCTTAATAATAATTTACCTCAGTTCTACACATTGCATAGCAGTCTGTCAAAATTTATAAAAGACAAAAGTGGCAAGAAATAATACACCGTTGAGATACCAAAATCAACAGAAAAAGACCTACAAAGCACCCATATTCCATTTATCTATTGGAAACATGATACAGACAATTTAAAATAACTTCAATTAAAATATTACTTTCCATGAGAAACTTTGTCATAGATGGAGCAAAAAAAATATTAAATGGAAATGTAAAAGAAAAAAAATCAAATAGAAGTACTAGAAATTAATAAAACTGGAGATTAAAAGTGTCTTAGACAAATGCATGAGTGGATTCAATAAAGCTAAAGAAAGCATCAGTGAACCTGAAGATAAGTAGGAAGATATAACCCAAGCTTGAACACCCACCCAGTGGAAACCTTAGTAAATAACAAACTAAAAGATGAAACAGAGCATCCAATAGTTGTGGAACAATATCAAAGGCTCTGTGAGACACATGCATGCATACACACACACATACAATTTGACTCAGATGAAGAAAGAAAATGGATTACAAAATTAATTTTGAAAAATAATGGCTGAATATTTTTTAAAAATGAAAAGACACATCTACCCACATAAATATAAAAGGGAAGATCATATAACCTCAAACAAGATTAATACATAAACCCCAATAGCAAACAGAAACCAGTAAAAGGAATATATGGCAAAAAAGTTGGAGTCCACGCAGAGAGAAAAAAAGATACTTTGCATGTACAAGAACAGAGACAAAAATCAAAGCAAATATGTCATTAGGACTTATGTAACACAGATAATGAAGTGCTATTATTAAAATGCTATAAGAAAAATCAGCTATCCACTTAGAATCCAAAAACCAGTGAAAGAATCTTTCAAAAAAATCTGGAGAAATGTTTTAAAATTTAAACATCTAAAAGCTGATAAAAATTATTAGGAAAAGATCTATACTATAAGCAGTTTTAAAGTAAGTTCTCTTGGCAGAATGAATATGATATTTAAATAAAAATTAGTTCTATGCAAAGTAAAGATGCTTAGAAAATATTAAAATTAAAATAATTATAGAATATATTTAAATTTCTTTTTATTTGCTGTAAAATTCATAGGCTAAAGCAAAATTATACCAAGGAAAATTTTTTACACATTTAAAACATGAAGTATATGATAAGTACAATACAAAATATGGGAAGGAAGAAATTGGAGAGCCCCTTTGTGAAATACTAATGCTAAACATGAAGTGGTATCATCGTATTTGGAGAGAGACTATGATTAACTAAAGATGGTCATAGTAAAACAAAGGCCAGAAGTACTTTCTATAAAGACACCAAGTACTTAATATTTTAGCCCTTTTAACCAATATACTTTAATCTCATATTTGTAATCATATAATATCCTTTGTTTTGCTTGATTTCTTTTTTAAAACCTTTAAATTTTTTTTAAATACACTTAGTGTGGGACCATTGCATAAGCAATAGGCAAATTAGGATTATGGCCCATCATTTGTCTTTCTCTGTTACATAAACTATAGCATAACCAAAATAAATCATATAAAATTAAGTAGGAATATACAACAATGATAAAATAGAAGTTTAAAAATCTTTAATGCAGAAGCAAGACAAAAATGAATAAAGAAACTAAGACTGGATAGTATAAATTGAAAATAAGTAGCAAGAATGTGTTCAAATACATCAACAATTACATGAAATTGTAAAGGTTAAAACAGTTGAAAGAAAGAGATTGCTAGATTAGATAAGAATCATAAGATTCCTTTATGAGTTGTCTACAAATTAATGGCTGGAAAAAAAAGCATTATGTAATCTCTAATCTAAAGGAAGCTGTAATGACTAGATTAATAGCAGACAAGACAAATTTCAGAACCAAGGGTAAAGAAGAATGCATAATGAAAAAAGAATCAATTTCTCAAGAAGTCATAGCGAACATAAATATCTACGCAGTGAACAACACCGATTCAAAATATGTGAAGCAGAAGTGATAGGATGAAAAGTACTTATAGAAACATTAACAATCATTACTGAGGACTTCAGCATTTCATTAATCAGTTAAATTAGTTGACAGAAAATCAGTTTGAAAATAGAAGACCTGAAAAACGACATCAAGCACTTTGATCCAATTGACATTTCAAACAGCATTTCATCAGACAATAGGAGAATAAACCGATGTATACATGGTCAAGAGATTTCAACAAATATACAAAGTCAGTTCAAAAACAAAGTTTTCTCAATAGTGCTTGGGAAATTGAACATCTATATGGAAGAAAAAGGTTACAAAGGAAAGATAAACTTGACCTATATTTCACACCATGTATAAACAATGGCTCAAAATGTGTCGTAGACCTTAAGGTCTACATGCTCAACCTATAAATACATTTTAAAAATCCTTGAAGAACTCATAGGTGAAAAGTTTATTTATTTCCTATTTTTGCAGGTAAAGGCAAACTACTATTCAGAGACTGAAGAATGTCTACAATCTAGTGTCTTAAGTGAAGATTTTTGGGAACATAACCACACTCATTCATTAACTTATTTTCCATGTCTGCTGCCGTACTATGATAACAAAGATGAGTGGTTATGATGGATATGGTATGAACCACAAAACCTAAAAGAAAAAGGAAGAAAAGAAAAATGGCAACTTTTACAGGGAGAAACCAAGCAAACAAACAAACAAACAAAAAACAGATTGCAAACAACTTCAGTTTTCAGTGATAGCTCAAAAAGCAGTATTTATGTAAAATAACAATAATGTTAATCAAAAATAAAGAGAAAAGTTACTAGCAGGATAGAATATTACAAAAAAATAACTAAATACTTACATTCAAATTATACAAAGAATGCTCAATAAGAAGAAAACAAGTAACAGCTTTAAAAAGGCACAAAATGTTTGAACAGATAAAGACATAAATTATAAATAAGAGCATCATTCTTGTTTAGATATATGGGGTGGTCCTAAAGCTCACACATGAGACAATGCAAGAAAGCTTAGAGGCGAAATGAGCGAGTTATGATATAGATTAACTGGATAGTAACTGTAGCTAGGTGGGATGTGGCTGGAGGATCTGGGTTCCTAGGCACCTGCCTTTGGGGCATATATTTTGTTCTTGGTGAGAGGAGAAGTCTTGCTGCTTCCTGGTAACATATCCCAAGCTTCTTTCATCCTCCACACCCTTCCATCATGATGCAGTGCTCTGCCTTACCCCAGGCATAGAGCCAGGGAGTTGTTGGACTATGGACTGAGACCTCCAAAACTCTGAGCTCCCCCAAAATAAACTTTTCCTCCTCTAAAACGGTTCTTTCAGGTCTTTTGGTCACAGCATCAAAAAAAAAAAAACTGACTAAATCAGTCATAAAAGATGATTAACAGTATTAATCATTAAGGGGGTGCTAAATTAATCACCATGTGACTTCACTAAATATGCATTAAAATAGATGAAGCTTAACAGAAAGTATATGACATTACCACAAATGTTGAATTAGTTAGGGAGTTGAACTCAGATACTTGCTGATGGAGATAAAAAATGACAGAATCACTATGGAAAATATTTAGCAGTTTCTTACACATGTAAATGTGCATTTATTATAGTAATCTCACACTTTATTAATTAAACAAAAGAAGTAAAATTTATGCTTACTTAAAAATCAGTGCATGAGTGTATATAGTGGAAGCAACCCAAAGGTACTTCAAGTAAATTTCCCATAAACACAGTGTGCTTCATGTGTATACCATACTCTTCTAATCAATAAAATGGAAGCTACTGACCATGGAGACATGAGTGAATCTTTCTTGCATTAAGCTAAGGGACAGAATCCAGACTCAAAATGATACATGCATTTATTCAATGTCATTGTTGAACACTACAGTGGCTCTCAGGTGCAGAAAATGGGGGTCAAGAATCAATGAAAGGGTATGAGATTTTTTTTTTTGCAGTAGTAGATCTCTTCTAGGTCTTGATTGTGATGGTAGGTACAAAATTATATTTCTTTGTCAAATCTCATATATCTTCACATTAAAGAGAGTAGGATTGGCATTACAGTATATAAATTATACCTTATTGAACTTAACAAAAATAAAACATTGTTAATTATTTATTTAAAGCAGTTTTTTATTCAAAATATAAGGCGATTCAGAAAATGTGTAGATTACTTCATAACATTAGTACATGTATTAGAATTTTTCTTCACATTTAAAAGGTAATTTTAGGAAATATGTGGAAAATGTTGATACCAATTTTTACAAGAAAATTAAGTTGTATTCATACTTAGATCAGAAATAAGACAGGAAGCTTGCCATTGCTTTCTCAATTTATAGAACTGATTGTCTTGGAAAACACTAAGAAAAAGTAATAGAAAGTATAAAATTGAGAAAGAAAAATGGAACTCAAATATTTCCCTCTAATTTAAACTATTGTAAAAAAATCAAAAGTTTAGAACTAATAAAAATAATGAAATAGCATTCTTTTCAACAAGCAAAACTATATAGAACACATAATATGAAATAAATTATCGTATTTCTCTAGCAATATGCATTTAAAGGAACCTGTCACATAATGCATAGAAATGTTGCAACAAAAAGTTTTTTTAAACTTTTTAAAGAAAATAAAAGTAGAAGTAAATATATGAAGATGTGTACAATGCATATAGATAGGACAATATAATATACTAAAGATGTTATTAGGTATAAACAATTAAAATTTTATAAATTCATGAAATCTTGGTCATAGGAATTATTGCTTATATGAATTATGTAGGAAAACAAAGGTTTATAAACAATTGGTGCAATTTTTTTATATTGACTTGAGTAGGTATTAAGTCATGCAATAATGCCTTAGGAGAAAAGCAGTACAGGCACAGAGGGCAAACCAAGTAGAAAATAAAGAGGTCAAAAGGAAATCCACATGTGTGTGTGTGTGTGTGTGTGTGTGTGTGTGTGTTTAAATGTCTCTTCTTTAGCACTAAATGAGTAATGTTCCAGATATATGTGTGTGTCTGTGTACGGACAGAAACACACAGACACACACACTTTTGGGAAAATAAATTCTTTCTCCCTACTTCCAATTTAACCTAAATGTGAAAGTTAAAGATATTGCATGAGTTGAAGAAAACACTGGAGCCTATGATGGTGACTTGGGATACAAGAATGAATTCTAGGAGCTGGAGCAGTGGACCAGTGGTTATGACACTTGCCTGGCATGTTCACCATATGTGCAATGAAGTGTCAGAGAAATGGAGGCCACATGAAAAACTAATAAAGTTGATTCCCTCTCTCTTTCTCTCTCTCACTGTCCCTCTTTCACTTCTTAAAAAAAATAAGAATGAATTCTAAAAATAACCAAAAATTAAAATGATTAAATGCATAGTGATGGATTGACTACTGTCCTATCTAAGGGTTGTGGCCACCGAGATGCCCAGTGTCAAGTAGATATAAATAAAGAAGATGCTGTCGTGCCAAGACACCAGAAGAAGAAATTCAAAAATATAACTCCTGATCATCAATAAGCAAAAGAGAGAAAAACAATTTTAAAAATGATTTAAGGACACAAAGTGCATAGTTTCTAGAATGAAAAGACTAAATGGAAAAAACAAAAAAAACAAAACAAAGCATGACATGACATCAAACTCACTGATATTAAGAGAATTTCAGATTAAAATAACAATGGAAAGAATGCACAAACCATAAATACGATCAAAATAAAGGCAATATAAAATGAATGACAGTATAGTATATAATTATGGTTATTCTAGAATAGAATCTGATGCAAATTAATGAAATTAACATGTGCTCATTTTATAGCTTCCAGTCACCTCCTCTGGATATACAGTGAAATTCCAAAAGTTGTTCGTAAAGGAATATAAATAAGGACACTTATCCAACTTCTTTTTGTGTTAGTGGGAGTTGTAGGCAGCCCACGTGTCCATCATTAGAGAGCCACATTCTACAATGCTATTATGAAATAATCTGCACCAATCAGACCAAGGGATTAGAAGTCTACAAAGCATTGTGAGTAGATCCACAAAACAGAGAGAGGTTGAATGAAATTAGAAACAGAGTGAAATTCATGTAAATGTAAAAAAGACACAAAAAAGCACCATGTAAATAATTTGAAATGAAGTCTATGGAACTTGAGTGCTATCAAAATTAAATGACACTAATTAAAATATAGAGTATCATTAAGCTATATAATGTTCTAAATAATTGCATAGGATATGCAGACTTAGTAGTGTGAAAATTCTAAAGTTTAGCTAATAGCTACTGTGGTTATTTATTATGGTCATTTCACTTTTACTATTAGGGCAGGATAGATGCTTTTGTTTGTTTATCATTTATTTTCCCTTTCCCTTACTTGGTTTTGTATACAGTGCATCCTTCAGGGCAATATTCCTTCTTCACACAGCATTTTTCACAATCAGCCTTAAGGTCATGAATTTTTCTCTGTATATAAGGTTATATATTCTTAAAACATGTTCAAATCCTACAACTAGTTCCAAAACCAAGTGGAATCAAGTTTATCTACTCTACAACAAAGATCTTGTGACTATACATACATAATAGTCATGAAAAGAAATGGAAATGTTAAAAATGTGCTAGTGACAGTTTTGTCAAGATAGTGATCACAGCTGAGAATATATTAAAAGTCATAATGCTATTTCTACATCTTTAAAAATTTTTATTAAGGACTTTAGTTATTGTATAATCATAAATACATGTAAAGTAACAATATGTATGCATTTGTTCTTAAATGAGAGTTACTCCCACATTGCCCACATACCAGTCTCTTGATTCTTCAATATTTCACCCCTACAAGCGATATAAATGCTCAGTTGTGAATTTTCCAGAATTAAGTGATTTCATAAGTATTATTTGGATTCTCATGGGGTAAAGAGTTTGCTACATTGTTGATTACCTCCCTAGATCCCTCCCTTTACTCCCTCCCTATCCACTTTCCCCACCTGTCCCCTCCCCAAACCTCATCCCACATATCTATGTGGATTATTCCCTAGATTATGCGTTGCTACGATTTTCCTGGGTCTAAAACATGAGTTTAACAACCTTTCAGCAAGCCAGGGTTTTGCTCTAGCCATATGTATTTCTACGTTTTTAACTTTGTTATGGTTTGAATGTGAGCTATTCCTCACAAACTCACATGTGACAGTTCAGGAAGGGTGAGGTGAAATTATTGAGATAGAAGAGTCTTACCACAATCAGTGAGTCAATATAGGCAGATAGGGCAACTATAGGCAGATAGGGGTCTGGCTGGAGGAGGTGGGTCATTGAGGGTGGTGTGCCTTTGCATATATATTTTATATATATTTTTTATATCTGGCGTGGAGTCTCTATCTGCTACCTGAGCCATGCCTTGACCCTCTTCCCTCAGCCACACTCTTCTGCCATGGTGTTCTGCTCTCTTGGAGCCCTAGGGATTAGATCCAGCCACATACGGATGGAAACCTTTGAAACCATGAGCACCTCAAATAAAGTTTTCTCCTTAAAATTGCCCTTGTCAGGTCCTTGGATCACAGCAATGAAAAATCTGGCTGAAAGAAACATTATTGAAGAATTACAGAACCCAAAATAATTTGTTACATCTATATTTTAAAGTCTTCATCGTTTCTTTTTCCCTTTAAGATTACGCACCTCTGAACTTCTTACAAGATTATAATCCAGTCTTACCATTTTGGTAATAGGAAAGTATGATAACAGAACACTTCAAAAATACCACCTATGTGAAACAATGTAATGTGATTTTGATTAAGGAATTCCTGGTGGTGAGCAAAATGCAAATAAATGTCAAATGCCTCCTGTTTAGCACTAAATGTAAAATGTTCTAAATCATTTTATCCAACTCTAGATATAAGAGTAAACACACATATTTAATGAAATAGTGGAATAGCAAACAATTCTTAACAGAATCATTAATACAACTGGAGATATTTTACTATATATTTAATGCCAAGAAATAGCAAATGTAATTTTTCTTTAAAATACAAATTATAAGGTTCTTACAGTGCTAGAAAAGATAGAATAACACTCTCCAAAAACATTTAAATTCCCATTGTGTAACATAGGCGAGTAATAGTCTTACTCAGGCAAAATTGCTTAGACAATCTAGAACACCCCCTCCAAATGGCTGAAGGATGTGCCTTTCAAGTCTGTCAGTCTGTTTGCTAAGACACCCATGCCAAATGGAGTTTACCTTCTTGACCTGGGGATAATGCTGACTAAAGTCAAACGGTGAATCTTGTTATACATTATGAGAACCAAAATTTTACATATCCATCGCTGTTTGGCCTAAGTCAAAGACAACTGATAAATTTTTAGACTCTTTGAAGATTATGTTTACCAAGATAATTTAGGGATCTATATTTTTGTTTCATATGTTAAACTCTGACTACTTGTTCACTGGCAATGATCATTATTTATTATTGCATATTAATTATACAGAAAATGGGTTTCATTGTGACATATCATACATGTATATAGCATACTATGATAATATCTAATTCCTACCACTGTCCTTTACCCTCCCTCCCAACTCCCCTGAACCCCTTAATCTAATCTATAATGGTCTCTCATTTTTTAAATTCATCTTTCCCCCCCCTCTATATTCCATTTATGAAAGAAAACATGAAAGATCCATTTTTCTGAGTCTGATTCATTTCACTTAGCATGGTGGTCTCCATTTTCCTGTAAAAGCCATGATTTTATTATTCTTTAAAGGTGAATAAAACTCCATTGTGAGTGTATCACAATTTTAATTTTTAACCCATTCACCTATTGACAGACATCTAGGCTGGTTCCATAACTTGGCTATTGTGAATTGTGTTGTAACAAACCAGGGTATGCATGTATTGCTATAGTATGCTGACTTCAGTTCTTTTGGATGAATACCAAAGGTGTTATAACTGGGTCATATAGTGGTTTCCTTTCTAGGCTTTTGAGGAAACTCTGTACTGATTTTCATAGTGGTTGTATTAATTTACAACCCAACCAATAGTGAGTAGTACCTTTTTCCCCATATTCTTGCCAGCATTTATTATTACTTGTTCTTAATGTTTGCTTACAATAAGTAGTATTAATGATAATTTTTTCTTTTTTCATGAGCATATTATCTACTTATTCCATAATAGTCATTTATTGTTTGGGTGATAGAAATATGGTACAAATAAATAAACTATAAATTGCCAAATCAAAAACACATTACCATGAATCTTTGAAAACATATAGTTTTGAGACTACTAGTTCCAGAAGTCTCAATTCAAGCATCATTCCTCAGAGAAGCTCTCCTTGAATGATGCAGTTTAACTTTTTTTTAACTTGGTCATACTGCTTTGACACCAGTTTTCTTGCCCTCAGTTTTTACATTACCCCTCAAAATTAGATCCAATGCTTAACCATATGTTTTAATTCCTTAAAAGCTGGAACTCTGTCCCCATTGCTAAAGAACAACATGATAATAAACATTTGAGTTAAGTGGTTTAACTTAAACCCAAAAATATAAATAGAAGTGTTTTTAAATACCTGTAAACCAGTCCATAAATTCCACATTCTTGTCAATGTATAAATAATCACAAATGAATTCTTTTTGTAAAGGGCTTGTACAAGTGTCTAGGTTCTCCAGAGGTTCCAGCGCCTGCCAGTTTCTCTCTCCGTGTTCCTGGCACCCAGTAGTCAATCTCAACCATGATTCTAGAACCCACATAAATATTATAAATTCCATGTTTTAATAACATCATTTCTATACATTTTTCTCATTCTTAGGGGCAGTATCTGATGCCTGTTTTTGATCATTCTTTATGTTTTTATACTTGAAATAATTAGGGTGCTTTCTTTTCTTATATGAACAGGTATCAATACCATACTCAAATTTCCTTTAAGTTACAATGGAAGTTGATGTGCTTCACTCTTCAAAAGGACTATTTTGAATATACCTGGTTTACTTCCTCTGGAAACCACATGCATAACTATAATACAGTTGTATATACAGTATATACAGTTGTTCAAGAACTTTTGCAAAATAACACCTGACAAATTTTAAACAAATTATTACCACTTATCTTCTAAAGGTACAGAAATAAATAATTGAGAATGGTTTATCTCAATCAATAGGCCTTGCTACCTACACAAATTATTGATGAAGTATGCATATTTTGTTATATAGTAATGGTAATATATACCATGTTTACTTACATAATAGTATTAAATAATGGACAGATGTAGGCACAATATGATGGAGAGATTTCTTTTCCAATCCCTCCCCACTTTCATGTTGATGAAGATCTTTGTTACAAACACCAAATTGAAATTTCCCCATTCAGAATCTAGCTTAGGCTTGGTGCTCATCAACCTATTTCTGTGTAATTTATTGATCCTCTTCTGATTATACTGATTCACAATTTGTAAATCATTCAACAGTATTTCTCCTATTATTATGAATACATAAGACCCAAATATTCTATTGATTTAAAGAAATTTGTTGGTGTTGCCCTTATGCGTACTAAACAAGCATACTAAGCTACATCCTCTGTCTCTTTTTTCTCCTTCTTTCCTTCCTTTCACCTTCCTTCCTTCTCTCCTTCCCTCCCTCGATCCATCCTTTCTACCCTATCTACCTAGCTACTACTTACCTATCTACCTCTTTCTTTCTTTCTTTCTTTCTTTTTTCCTTTCTGACAAGGTCTTGCCAAGTTTTCCAGGCTAAACTCAAACTCACTATCCTCTTGCCTCACACTCCCAAGTGTGAAAATCAACTTAGTAAAAATCAACTGCCTTAAGGAAATTCATGCCTCTGTTCCAATTCACTCCTGCAGAGATTCTGAATGATCAAGGCTCTCTTCCATGATGTAAGCTTAGTCAAAATTCTCTGAACCCTACTCTCAGCTAGGATCTTATGTTTGGGACTCCATATTCATTTCTTTTTAATCCAATTTTAGCAAGAATCCTGGTGAGACAGTTTAGTTAAAATGTCCCACCCTTCATACAGGATCAAATTCTTTACCTCCTATCTTCAATACTTATCACCCTGGCCTCCTTCCAAAACTAATCTTGTCAAATCAGGTCATCTAGCATCACCTTGACCTCCCGTGTTTCCACTCACTCTCTTGATACCTACCCTGCTTCTTGGATAGTAATATCCTCTTGAATTTCCTGAATTATTCAAAGTTGAGCCCAATATCTCCCTCCTATTACAAAACCACATTTTAGTAGTTCCCCTTGAATAAAGTCTGCCTTACTATTCTTTAATAAGTCTCAAAAATATTCTTTCTTAAATGAAGGAACACAAATTTCTTTCATTGCTCTGCACACATAGCTGGGGCAGTTGCTTGCTTCCTGGAAATACTTATTGTGGTTCTTTCTGAGTGGGTATTATGGGGAAACAGCCATTTTCAAGTTAATGTCTCCCTGAAACAGATATTTCACATCACTGATCACTTTTTGACACTTACTGTGAAACTTATTTTGCAAATTTGAGGCATATATTTCAGCAAATCTTCAAACTGGAATGAATGTCTAGGGATTTCAAAGTATTAAGATTCATATATCAGATTTTTAATTGCTTTGTGATTGCTTTTTGACAGTTTCATATTATTAAAAGTTATGTCGCATTTCTAAATACTTTCTATAAACCGTTTTTTTTTAAAAGAGGGACAGTGAAAGAGAGAGAGAGAGGGAGAGAGAGAGAGAGAAAAAGAGAATTAATTTTATTTAGTTTCTTTCTTTTTTTTATATGGTTTTCGTTGCCCTGGCACTTCACTGTGTATGTAGTGCCGGGGTTCAAACCTGTGTCCTCTTGCATGATAGGCAAGTTCCATAACCTCTGAGCTACCACTCCAGCCTGCTATAAACCATTTTTATTACCCAGTCTTTTCTAAGAATTATGCTTTCATCTGGAGTTTTGTCAAATTTATAAATTGGGCAAAGCAATGCTATTGTCCTAGTCGTGTGCTATACAGATTCTCAGACCATGACATTGCGTACTCCTGTAAAGGATGAGAAGAAGGGAATACTCCTCTCCCAAAGTTTCATGTTGCATAATTTGCTGAGCATAGCATCATGCCAGTTTGACCCATATCTTAGTTTGTTCAGAAGAGCATACAAAATGTTAGTGTCTGAGAAATTTAATCCTTCACAAACTGTCAACAGGAATTATAAACTCATAAAAGATGTGTTTTAAGAATAGCTGTGATATGTAGGAAGACATTCAGATAGCAAAAAGTAGAGAAATTTGGAAATACTAAAATTTGGATAGAGCCCTACTTCTGCCACTACCTCAGTAACCTCAGACAAGGTGGGGTTTTTATCTAAGCCTAAATTTCCTTATCAGCAATTTTAGCATAATTGATACAAAAGCCATCACGTGAGATTTTTAAGAATGAGAAAGCTGGAAAGGATTTCTTGTCTATCTTCTTCAACCATCTGCTTAAAAAATGCTTCACAGTTTGAACTTCCTTCTTAAGTCCAAACAGTTGTGTGACAAGATAACTCTATGACAGCTTCAACAGCTGGACAGCTTCCGTGGGTTGCAATCCATCTTTGCTTAAAGGTAAACATAAATGAGAAGTATGGTTACAGGTGATTTTAGAAACAACTTCAGTAGAATCTAATCATTGCAGCAGAAGGAATTAAGTCTCTGTTCTGAGTCATCTTAAGAAATTTTGCCACCTGAAAATATTCTGAAAAATAAACGTGAACTCTTCACCCCCAGAGACTTTTAAAACAGAGAAACCTGATCTATAGTTAACTTCTTCATAGTCCAATTTGTCTCTAACCAACTTATTTGATATAATATTTCTTAGGTATTAAGAATACATCATAAGTTTACAATATTTTTTAGAAATGATCTTATTTTCTTTGTAGTAAAATTTTTGCATAGTGAAAAGTGATTAATGAGGTCACAGAAATAAATAAATACATAAATATGCATATATGCATACACATACAATCAAATACACATATTCCAAATGTTCATATTATATGTATGTATTTATAGTTGAATACTTTATTCGAGATGAAGAATTTCTAGTAAAGGAGTAAAGCTCAAAAGAAGAAACAGAGAAAGATTAGTAATAGTCTGATCTCAAAAGAATTTTTGTATTTTATATACTTATATTTATGTTACATATTTGTATTTGTGTAACATAAATTTAAAATATTAATTATACACTACTCTATTATAAACTCAGAATTTTCTGGATAAGGCAACGTGTTCCCTTGGTAGAATTGTTTTCCACTGCAATTAGGAAGTTTTAACTGTATCATATTCCTTTACTTAAAACAACTATTTCTATAAAGTTTTAATCCATTCTTACATAATTGTATTTAGTGTTCACGGAGAATTTTATTTAATTCAATTATCAATTCTAAAATTTTATTTTCCTCAAAATGAAATGAAAGTGCATGCTACTTTTTATATAGGTACATTTTGGGGTATGTTGTGAAAAGCTCATTTAATAATTTGTGAATATTTTCAGTTCTTTATTCAATATCTGAAAGATTGTTGAAGGAGATCAACGTAGAAAGGAAATTGTATAATTAAATTTTCTTAAAAATGTCATTGCTAGTAAAAGACAGGATAGATGACACAGAGAATTAATCAGAACCACAATATATACATTTCCCAGATGTAAGAAGGCTGCTGGGAAGTTATAATTTGTGAATTTCATTTATTTCTGTATTTGAAATCGTCACAATATGAATAAGAGAAATGGAGAGCTTTCTGGATCAAATAGCTTTGACAGAGTTTGCATGGCTTTCCTGTAGTTAGAAATATAGAAAGTTACATAACATGGGAGATTTTCTGAGTGATAGTCGTGAGTATAACTGAATAACTACACAAATATTGATATGTAACAGTTATTGACTTCATATATTATTTAGAAACTAGATACTATATCAAACTCTGATTTTATTTTTACTAATTTGCCAATGATTCTTTGGTGTGTTTTAAGAATATGTTCATATGATTATATTCTTGTGCTCTATTTCTATGCTTCTTTCTTTATTCTTTTTGAAAGTGGATTAGCACCATTTTTCAAATGATACTACAAATAGTACCATAATGAAGTCTTCGATTATTTTTCAATGATGGATATAAATATTGAATTTCACCATCAAGCATGGGGTTAGTTGTTAGTTTGAGATAAACATGATCTGCCATATTAAAAAAGAACATTTTATATCAAAATATAATAGTAGCCCAGGTGTATGTCAGCAAACGAATGGTTAAAGAAAATGTGGTGTATATGCACAGTGGAGTTTTATTCAGCCATAAACAAAAATTAAATTGTGTCATTTGCAGGAAAATGGATGGAACTAGAGACCATTATGTTAAATTAAAACAAGTCAGATTCAGTAGGTTAAGGGTAGTATGTTTTATCTCATATGTGGAAGAGAGGAAAAAGGAAAAGAAAAATGGGAGTGATCACATGAAATGCAAAGGGAGATCTATAGACTAGCAGGGGACCAAGAGGTGGAAGGACAGAAGCAAAGAGGGAGTGCTGGAGAGATATATTGCCCAAATAGTAGTGTTAGATTGTGTGTTTGTACTAATATGTAACAACAAATCGCACCATTATGTACTACTATATTGCACCAATAAAATGTGGAGAAAATCTTTTAGAAGTAAATATTAAATTTTCAATATATTTTATCAAAATTTATATCATTCTTTGCATTTCATTACGAATTTTGGTAATAGTTTTACTATTGTTTCCAAAGTGCAGTAAAGGATCCTCCCATTTCCCAAAAGTGACTTTAAATTATCCTTTTACATTTTCTAGGAAGTCAGAGGATTCCTTGGCAATTCTATGAAATTTCAGGTACTAGTGTTACTCCTAGTCAAATATAGCACTCATTTCCAAGTTTTGAGGAGTTTTCTCTTATGTCTCACTGACTGCTTGTTTATTTGTTTGTTTTTATATCACATTCCAAAATGACCCAAACATGACACACCCTTTTTAGTAATTCAATTTTCCTTTCATATTTTATTAACCTTTTTTTTATATACTGCAAGATTCATTATGTGGGTTTAGTTTTGTTTTGTGCATCTGATTTTGAATCATTGTCCTATAGAACATGAGTTTTCTACAGTTATACAGCATTGAAAAGTATGTACCATTCTGCTTTAGTCAAGAGACTTGGCTTTCCCTTCTGGCCACCAGTGTGCTAATAACTGTCAGGGTCTGGGGTGGAACAAATGTGTGTTTAGGTTAACTTCAGTCTATACAGAAAATTTGGTTTCCACTGGGCTCAAATACTCCTATCTCCCCACTCTTTCCCTTAATTATTATCTTCCAACCATATTAGTCTTCTTTCTATTCCAACATTGAATAGGGGATTTTTCATCTCTTATTTGTCTGTATTTAATACTTCTCAACAAAATAGGAGCATGAATAACTTCTCATTATTCAAGAAATCAAATCTCATCTCCTTAGGAAGGACTTCCCTGGATAGTTTCTCAAGTTTTTATAAGTTCCTTATCACCAACCACTGATTTTCCATAATATTATCTTTAATATTCTCTATAGCCCTTCATCATTATTTGAACTTTGCCATTTATATACTCAGTTGTTTGCTTTTTTATTGTTCACATCTCTCTTCCTCACCTGAAACTAAAATATAAGATAAATAAGAGAAAGTGCTTTGTCTAAGTTGTTCACAAACATACACTCATTTCCAAGAATATTAGGGTATTTTTTTTCTGGATATGGTTTTCTAAATTTTATATAAATTTCAACTTTTTACTCATATGCAAAAAGAACAAGCAATGTGTTTCCTGAAAACTGATTGTATCTCATGTTACTGATTTTATAACAATTATTGAATGCTGATCTGTATAATATTAATTAAAATTGATTATAAATTTTGCTCTGATTAGTGATAAGTAGAAATATTCTCAAGTTGTGTGCATTGAAATTTTTGTCATATTGTTAATTCTTTTATGATGTAAAATAACCAATAAGAGATAAAAAAGTGACTGTCAAAAATACATAGGACATTGTTCCATTGTAAAGGAGATGCTGCATCTCATATATCCATATACATCCACTTGGAATAAATAAATTTTTAACTAAAAAAATCATAGTGAAATCAGATAGTAGTATGAAAGTCTCAATGTTTTTAACGATAATTAAATTTGTATTTAAATTTCATTACACATTTATTTATATTTTGCATAAAATTAGCAGCATTATATTTTAATTAATGCATTTTAAATTTGCTCTATTAAATATCTATGCTGTAATGGTTTAAAGGAGAGTATTAAATGTGTGTTTCATTCTAAAACCATTAAAGGTATTTAATACTATTTTTAGCCTCAATTTCTACATTGATGTCATGCAGTCTATCTTTGTGGATACAGGAAAAGTTTGCTTGAATTACATTCAAGAAGCACTGACTTGGGGACAAAGGCTGGAGCAAACTGCCACCGTGGAGTGGTTGATAAGTATAATTTATCTTCACCATTTGCCATTTCCCACCCTCCTTCCTAATCACAGAGGGAAGTATTCAAAGATGCACAGGTTAAATATAGTTGCAAAAGAGAAAATGCTTATAAATTTGCTGTTGGGCTTTAAATAAAAGAAAAACAGTCTTCAGAGAATATAAAATATTTAATGCTTGAATATTTTGTGCATGTTAGATGAATATTGGTAATTAGGTGAATTATTGGTAATATTGCCATTGCTTTCTCTGTTTTATTTTTTAATGAAACTTTTGAAGAATTCCATCAAATCTTCTGAACACTTTGAAGGTAAATCCAAAGAAAGAAATAACTCCTTTGAGGAAGAATGAAAAAACAATGAGGAAATTTTTTTATGTAACTAATATTCTAAATGGGAAGCAAATATTAAATTTAAACCAAGGAAATAATATATATCAAGTATATACTGAAAAGATATATTAAAGGGAACATTGAGCTACAATCTGGTAGGCTGCTGAGAATAGGGAAGTTTCTGAGATCTCAATTTTAGAATATGCAACAAGTAGCAGCAATTGTTTCAGATGCTGCATCTCTGTGCGTATTTTTATCAAGCTGAATGATGTTTTTCTTCTAAGGTCTTAATAAATTATTGCATATAGGGTATCTCTTATAGCTAGCAACAAAGCAAAGCACATTGATCCAGGCAACAGTAGTACCATTCTTTTTAAATGTGTTTTCTCATATAAAAATCTGAACAATTTGACTATTTATAACACATTTTTACCAGATTATTAATAAAAAATATATTCTATAACATTCTGCATGAATTAAGGAAGCAATGAAAGAAGATATAATGGGAAAATGAATAAAAATAATAAAGTTGTAATTAGGTTAAATTTGTGCAGGAAAAGCTGTCTTGGAGCTTAATGTGAGTTCTCACTAATATCACCATTTTGTAGATGTGGCAGCACCTGTAATCTGATACTTAGGAGACTGAGGCAGGAGAATAGTGAGTCCAGATGGAACATCCCCCCCAAAAAAAACAATAACCAAATAAAAGGTTTTCTTTTCTTGGTTATCTTTTACTCTTTCTTCTTTATTCTTTGTGTGTGTGTGTGTGTGTGTGTGTGTGTGTGTGTGGTACTGGGAATTGAACTCAGGATGCTCTACCACTAAGCTACATCCCCAGGGTTTTTTGTTTTATTATATTTTATTTTAGTTTTTGAGACTGGGTCTCCCAAACTTGTCCAGACTGACTCAAATTTGAGATCCTCCTGCCTCAGCCACCAAAGTTAGCAGTGTACCACCATGCTCTATTAGGAGGATTTTCTTAATCTTAGCATTTTCAGCTAAAGATTTATATTAATTGGTAGTTTATAAAGCATACAGTAAAATCAGTAGACTTTTTAAAATTCAGATTGTGTTTTCAGTAACTGTGGGACTGTGTCCTAGAATTTGCAAGCCTAACAAGTTCTCAGGCAAAGCACTATGATCTAGAACCTCACTTTGAGAAACACTGATGTATATGATTACATATCACACACTAGGAAAATTTTCAGGGAGTGATCACATTTCTATAATTTTAAAATCAATTTTCTTCAACTTGATATCTTTTAAATTGTATACACTTTTCTTAATTTGAAACATAAAGGATTGCATCATTCATTACTCAAATTTCTAAAGATAATAATATAAATTCTACTAACTAGCATGGAATGATTAAATAATTAGCAAATTTATCTATGTTTTTAAAAACTTGGTTAATTTTCTGATTTTAATATTATTATTTCAGTAGAACCTTTGTTTAAATCAATGAAGGAATGAATCTTGACAGCTAGTGCCATTTATTCATTATTGTAAAAGGTAAAATTTTTACACCACTCTTTTTTTGTTTTGAGAGACAGTGAGAGAGAGAGAGAGGGAATCAATTTTCAATTTTATTTAGTTTTTCTTGTGGTTTTTGTTGTTCTGACATTTCATTGCGCATGTGGTACTGGAATTCAAATTCATGTCTTTGTGCATGACAGGCAAGTGCCGTCAGCGCTGAACCAAAACTCAGCCCCTTTGGACCACTTTCTCTGTGCTAGTAATTCTAACTAGCACTTTAAAATAATTATCTAATTTTTAAAAATTTCATTATATATGTCAAAACATTGCTATTTAAAGAAAAGTAAAAGAAACTTTAAAATCTACAGCACAAATTAGCATTCATCTCTCAAGTAGAGGACTATGCGTAACTCAGACAATTTTACTCCATAGATTACTTAGTAGTGTGTTGCAAAAATTAATGATGAATTCATCAATAAATGAAAGGCTCCAAGATAATAAATTATGTAAGTCTATATGTAGAGTATATTTAATCGTTTTATTCAGTTGAATGCTTGTTATATCAGTCACGATTGGGTTTGACTGAAAGTAGCTGAAGAATAAAAATAAAATAGGCCTTATAAAATAGAAATTTTTTACCTATTCAGAAAGCCTATTAATACTTAAGATGGAAATATGCTTCATTGTGTTAAAGAATTAGGCTTGTTATATATTATTCTTTTCCATGTTTGAATTTGATTCCCAAAGAGGATGTAGAATGACCCAAGATGACTCCTAGATATTCAGTCATTTTTTCTATGTCATGGCCAAATGTACATAGGAAACAAGAGTAAGGATATATAACATGCCATTAAAATCACTTCCCAGTTAATATACAGAGAGCTTTTTTTTCTTGGTACCGGGAATTGAACCCAGGGATGCTTAACCACTGAGCCACATCCCCAGCCCTTTTTTTTGTGAGACAGGGTTTCACTAGGATGCTGAGTGCCTTGTTAAGTTACTGAGGCTGGCTTTGAACTTGCTAACCTCCTGCTTCAGCCTCCCATGTCACTGGTATTACAGCATACAGGGCATTTCTGTGTATACCCTGTCAGCCAGAACTTAGTCACAATACCACCTCAAGTTGCAACTTGAATATTTCAAGAAAACTGCAAGTCTGTCATGGTCGCCTATCTATGCATGAGTCATTTCAATCACATAACTGGATGTTAGACAGGCATGCTTGATTATCCACATTTCATATCCTCATTCATATCTGAAATTTGACACAGATTACTTTATATATGTACTACATAGTTTCCTCTTTCCACATATGACCACATACTACTGTCCCCTGCTTAAGTTAGATTGGGAATGTGACTCAGGATTAGCCAATTGGATATGGATAGCAGTAATTTAGAAATTCCAGGCTTTGTTCCAAAAGGTATATAACACAATTCTTTTCTTCTCTTGATGAATCAATATTAAAGTCTAATTTCCAGTTGTCTATATTCTGATTGTGGAACACTACCTGACTTACAATTGGTTTTTGTGTAAGTAATATATAAGCCTTTATTTTCTTAATCCCACAGAGTTCAGGATATAATGTTTTTATTTCTTATTATTTTTTTTTTACCATAGCATAGACTACTGTAGGAATAACCATGTGCAGTAGGGTCTTGTGCAACTGTGATTTTTTTTTAATACCAAGAATCTATTTACCAAGCTCCATCAGTGTATAGGTATCTATCTGTAACAGATGGCTACATTGATAATGATTCAAATATCCTCCTTTTCCTCAGTTTGCAATACAAAGACACTCTCATAAACATAGTAATGTTCTTCTAATCTCTTGCAAAGAAAGATGCCAACCACAGCAATGTAGCAAGTAGCCTATAAATTCTCATAACTCCATGGAAAGGGCTGTGGGTATATGCATTACCCTAGTAAGGGAAAAAATGAAGAGGTAAATGTAAATGTTAAGCAAGACTAAGCAAGAGAGTTGGAAGGAAGACAATGGACCACAATATTAAGAGCACGAACTATGGAACCACATTCCCTCAATTCAAACCTTTCTTTCCATGGAGCTTTGGGACCGTTACCTGATCTCTCCATGCTTCATATTCTCATATCTGCTAAATGAACATAATCATAGTACCTCACTTATTATTTGTAAACTTATAAGACTGTTGGAATTTGTAAAATTAATGGAACAGTTGCTGAAATGAATATTAAGTAAGAACTTGCTAATATATTAGAGGACTATACTTGCCTTTGTTTCTCTTAACTAAGATTGCTCAAAGAATAAAATTATAACTTTATTATTGCACAATTATTTGTTTGTAATTTATCATAGTAACAAACTATTAAACTGTTTCCTGAAATTCAGCAGTTTTTCTCATCATATTCCACTTTAAGACCTGTCAATATAAAACACAATAATGAAAAGGAAAATACAAATTAGCAAAAACTATTTTTTTCAAAATCAAATGTTTTTTGTTTATGTAATTTGTATTTTATTTTCTTTTTAACATAGTATCTCTGATCTATTATCACACAAGAAACCATTACAAATAAGCTGTCATATTTTATTTGTCTGTACTATTAAAATTTCTTTGATAAATACAACTGTCTAACATTGAGTTAAACTCAAAAAGGGACATGTTTATTTAATTCAAAAGATATTCTAATAAAATTAATAAGGGCACAAATTGTATTTATAATATTTCAGTATAGGGTCATAGATGCTTTACACAGTTGGGTACTCTGTAAATCTATTTAGCGTTTTCAATTAATGAAAAATACATAAGTGCATGTAGGCCACTAGAAAATTATTGCTTTGACAGAGGAAGGATAGCATATCATCCTCCTGCAGAGGCTTCCTGTGGGACTGATTCTCAATAAAGATATCATATAAATTTAGAGACAGAAACAGATAACACCACTCTAAAATGCTCAGGATCGCTGTGCTATCATCAGAGGTCATTCCATTTATCCGCTCAACAAATATGTATTAAGCATCTTGAACAAATAAGATTTACATTTTCATGGAACAAAAATAATTGAATAAATAAATTGATTATATAAAATGTTAAGAATTTAATCATAGTTTTAGAATTAAGCAAAATAGGAGGAATAGGAAATATCAAGGATGTAAATGTTGTGTTTTTGAATATGATCGTCAGGGTAGTTCTCACTGAGGAGGGAGAAGTAAAGTTTTAAGGATGGCCAGTGATAAACTCATGGAGATATCCAGAAGAAAGGAATTGCATAAAGAGAAAAAATCATTGTTAAGTGTCTCAGGAGGAACTTTATTTACCAGGAAAAGAGCAAAGGAAGCCAATGTGAAGAGAGGGAGTATAGACGAAGTCAGAGGTCATCATTAAACCATAATTTGTGGAGTCTGTAGGTCTTTGAAATGATTGTTACTTTTATTCTGTGTAAAATGGGAATGAATCATATTTGCTATTTGTGGAGAAAAAAATCTCAATTCTAGAGAGATAAGGAAGGGGTATAAGTTACTGTTTAGTAGTAATGAAAGGGGCTAGGACTTGGAACCAAATGCTTGCAATGAATGGGATGAGAAAAATACTGGACAAGGGATAAATCTGAAGTAAGAGTTCATCAGATTTGTGGCTGAATTTAATGTTTAAAAAAATGAAAGACCAAACATACAAATAATCCACCAACAAATGAGCAAGAAAACTAAATAGAAAATTCTCAACAGAAGAAATGCAAAAGGCCAAAAAAAATGAACAAATTGTTCAACATTTCTAGCAATCAGGGAAACGCAAATCTAGACCTTATTAAGATTTCAACTCACCTCAGTCAGAATGGCAAAGATCAAGAAAAGAAATGGCAACAAATGCTGGGGAGGGTGTGAGGTAAAAGGAACCCTTGTACTGTTGGTGGGACTGCAAACTAATACTCTGGAAAACAGCATGGAGGCCCCTCAAAACATTAGGCATGGAACCAATATATTACCCAGCTATTCCACTCCTGGGTATTTTCCCAGAAGATCTAAATTCAGCATACTACAGCAATACAGATACATCAATGTATCTGTACATTATAGCAGCACAATTTCACAATAGCTGAATTATAGAATCAATCCAGGTGCCTGTCATTGGATGAATGGATCAAGGAACTTCAATATGAACTCTGCCAATAAAAAAATGAAATCATGGCCTTTATGCTGGTAAATGGGTGGAGATAGAGAAAATCATGCGGAGTGAAATTAGCCAAGCCCAGAAACTCAATGTCCAAATGTTTTCTCACATGTGGAAGCTAGAGTACAATATAGGAAAGAGTAAAAAACAATAAGCTGAGACAGTAGACATATCAAACACAGATTACCAACCAAACTGGAGGAAACCTCACAGTCTAGGGGTCGGGGGACAGAGGGAGTGGAGGGAGAGCATGGGGGATATATCACATTTGCGTGTATGGAAACGTAACAACAAATCCCTTCAATTTCTAAAACCATAATGAAAAATAAAATCTTGTTTAATAAAAAAAAAAAGTGAATAACAGTTTCAAAGGATTTTCCTAAAGCAATCAGATGGGAAAAGATACTTTAAAATAAATCAGGAAAACTATGTTATCTACTTTGGTAGGCCAAGAACCCAAGTTCACTGAAAGAGTTTAGTGTTCTTTAGTTTAGGCCAAGTGGAGAAATCAAATAGGAAGTTAAATAGGTAAGTTTGGAGCTCAGGGGTGAGATTTGGGCAGGCAAAATAAATTTTGGTACCATCAGGGTGTTACTAATGAGGAAATGTCTCTGGAAAAGGTCCAAGGAGTTCCGTGTGAAATGGGAGACCTCAACTCAGGACTAGCAGGGTCCTTGGCATATGTGATGGAAAAGAATTTCAGCACAAGCCAGACAGAGACATACACAGAAGATTATTTAGAAAAGGTAGATACACATTCAAGGGAGTATGAGGTCTACCTCAAGAGAGAGAAGCAGCAGCCACTTGGGCTGGGGTTCCAACATTTATAGAAGGGCTGCATCAAGGGCTGGAGTAGAGGTGGATCCAGGATGGAGTTACACAATTTCTCACCAGTCCTCCTGCACCTGCATATTTCCTTAGGTTACAAGAGCACAGGCAAGGGCTAAAGGTGCAGGCCGTAGGCACACGAGCCATAGGCATACTGTTCAAGTTTTACAACTGTGCCTTCCATATTTCAGTGGCTTAATGGTATTTTCCCCAAGATCCAAAATTTTTCTTTCTTTATCCTAAATCCCTATCTCAAAAGTAGATGACGCTAAATCAGTAAGTCTATAGGGCATCATTGAAGGGAACATTTTAAGTAGAAAAGAGGTGACCCAAAAAGGATCCCCAGGGGTACTGCCATTATGTGATTTTAGGAAGAAGAGAATCCAGTAACAGAGCTTGACAGGAGCAAGTGATTACAGAGAAAGAAAACCGGGAAAGTTTAAGCAGGTGTGAGAACCATTAATTGTGTCAAATTTTGCTGAAATGTAAGTAAAATGATGACTAAAAATTTGTCACAAATTTAAGACTGTGCTGGTATTAGCCATTTTGATTAGCACAATGAAATCTTATTGGAATGTGTTTAAAATGTGAGTCAATGGAATCAATCGATGATAAATGAGAGCTTATTGCTGAGAATGTGGGCAAAGAAACAAAAAACAACAAAACTGGAAAACTGAATCTTTAAATATATATATATTATTTTTGAATAATTTTATCAACACAGAAAATTTTCAAAAATAGAACAAAATATTTTCTTCATATATTTGTTGACAATTTATATTTCTTCTTTTGAGAAATATTTCCTGAATTCATTTGCCTGTTTATTAATTGGTTTATTTGATTTTGGTGTAAAGTTTTTCAAGTTCTTCATATATGCTAGATATTAATGCTTTGTCAGAAGAATAGATAGCAAATATTTTCTCAATTCTGTGGGTTCTCTCTTCACATTTCTATTGCAGAAGCTTTTTAATTTGATGTCATCCACGTATTGATTCTTGACATCAATTCCTGACTTTTAGGATTCCTATTGAGAAAGCCATTGCCTGTGTCCATATACTGGAGTATATGGAGACTATGTTTTCTTCTAGGAGTTTCAGAGTCTGTGGTCCAATTCCTAGGTCTTTGATCCAGAAAAATCAATCAATTTATCGAAGTTATGCTAAATTATTAAAAAGCAAAATTTGCATAGTGTTTGTATTAAATGTAAAAAAATCACTTGATTACATGGAGGAGTGACAGCCTCTTCAACAAATGGTGATGGACAAACTGGTCATCCACCTGCAGAAAGTTGAAATTAGACCCATATCTTTCTCCTTGCACAAGAATCAAATCAAAATGGATCAAGGAGCTTGGTATTAAACCAGCTACGTTGCAACTGATAGAAGACAAAATTGGTCCAACACTTCAACATTTGGGAGTAGGCAAAGACTTTCTCAACAGGTCTCCGAAAGTGAAGG
>PVKS010012538.1:0-53429 GCA_004027875.1 Aplodontia rufa
AGGCCAGCCTCAGCAATTTAGGGAGACTCTGTCTCAAAAAAAAAAAAAAACAAAAAAACAAAATGGGGTTGGGCATGGTGGCACACACCTGTAATCCCAGTGGCTTGGGAGGCAGAGGCAGGAGGTTGCAAGTTCAAGGCCAGCCTCAGCACTCAGGGAGGCCCTAAGCAATTTAGTAAGACCCTGTCTCAAAATAAAAAATTTAAAGGGCTGGAGATGTGACTCAGTGGTAAAGTGTCCCTGGGTTCGATTCCCAATACAAAAAAAAAAAAAAAAGAAGTGATATTGAAGAGGTTGGGATTTACTTAGTGATAGAGAACTTGTCTACTAGGCCCTGGGCTCCATCCGCAGCACTGAAAAAAAGAAAAAGAAAAAGTGATATTGATTTTATTTGTAGGTCAATAGGTCAGAAAATGATCAATTATCTTTCCAAGTAACAAAAATAAGAAAACATACTTAACCTACTAGGTGTTCCCAGTAAGAATATGCTCATGGAAATGAGGTGGCATTTCTGTGAGCCACAACCGTTATATGAACAGAATTTTCATTCAGAGAGCGGCTGTCTCACCATTGTTAGAAAAATCAGCATGCAAATGTGATGCACATAGAAAAAACAGCCAGTGGATAAAGGAATGAGAGAAGAAGATAAGAAAACAGAACGTACGCAGGAAAATCTCCAAAATTATAGAGCAAAGGGGCCTGGAGAACGGTGGAGAAGCCCATTATTAACAGAACCCCTCAGCCGCCTTTTTTTCTACATCTCTTTACATTTGCCCGAGATAATATTCACTTTGATGTTGCAAAGCCTTAGTTTGCTTTTCGTGTTTGCTCTCTCCATAATTGAACGTTGGGCCATCCTTTTGTACTGGCAAATTGGTCTGACAAAAAGAGCATTCTAAAATGTGAAATACAAACAAATTCTCCCCGTTCCAAAATTCTCTTTTGATTCAAATGGTTGACACAAGTAATTTAGGGGTGATGCGGTTCCTCAAATGCAGAGGGGTGCAGGAGCTCATTCTTCCCCGGGCAGAGAGAACTGGCTCCCTGCACGGTTTGGGACACAGTGCCACTGCTCTCTAGGGACTGGAGGCACTTCTTGGCCTCCTTCCGTCCAGACTGGTCGGTCACTCCAGCTGAAAGCTGATTCCTCTTTCCTGAAAGTTCAGGGGAAAGAGGGTGCTGTGACGCTTCCAGGGGTCCTGCCCTTGGTGTAACCTACTTGAACCTGTGGCAACTGAAGTCCCCATGCTTGGAGTCCTGAGCCAGGGTGAAGGGGGTTTGACTGCTCAGAGCCCAGGCAGGAGCAAGTAACCACACAGAAGGCCAAGCCTTGACCTTCCAGAGCACCACGGTACCTCACAGCAGCCCCTGGGCCAACCTTGCCAGAACCCCTCCCTGAGCCTCCCTAGGGCCATCAGGAGCTGCCCTGGGCTTGGACCAGGAGACCCCACTGCACTTGTCCCTACTGCGTTCTCCTCTATCTGGAGAGGACTCAAAACAACTGAAAGGGCAGGGAGGCTGTCTTTCAAAGTCAGGTTGTTTCAGTGACCCCAATCTTCATCATGAAGTCTCAGTGACTCTCCGCCCTGGGCAAATGCTCATAACCCAGGTTCAAGCCATCTGTGGGCGGAAGATGCTCTAAGTTTCACGGTTTTTCTGTGAGCTGGTGTAAAAGGTTCCTAACGTTTGTTGAGTTTCTGTCAAGAAATGAAATCATTCGAATGTGCGTTACGTAGCTGATCTCCAAGCCTGCAGAGCCGTTTATTAGGCTTTTTTTCATTTCACGATTGCATTCCTATCCATGCCAGCAGCGCGGTTGGAAGCTGAGGAGGCCGAAATCAGTAAGACACTGGTCCTATTCACACCTTGGAAAGAAAGAAATGTATCAGCTACGCTCATACTATGAAGTAACGGTTGAAAATTGTATTAATTTGATTTCAACCCTTGAGCAATAAAAAAAGCACTTTGTAGTTCATGAAATCTAAGAAAGCATAAATAATCAAAGACATGGCAAAGCCGGAGAGGCCTTAAGACCAACCATGACTGGGAAATTGAATGCTTTTGGAATGACCTCCCTCTCTCCTCTCTGCTTACACATCTGACTCATTCTCCCTTCAATGAAGACTAGACCAGTCCACGTATTGGAAATCCAGGCTGCATCAGCACCCTGAGCTCGGTGTTTCAAACTCTAGCACCTGAGAGGGCATAATTCTTCACTACCTGTTTTTAAAAAACCTCCTTGGGAGCAGCAGGGGTTGGTCCATCTTGTAACAGGCCCATCACCCAGTAAATAATTGCCCTCTCCTAAAGAAGCCACTTCTTTCTTTCTTTCTTTCTTTCTTTCTTTCTTTCTTTCTTTCTGTCTTTCTTTCTTTCTTTTCTTTCTAGTTCAATATGGAGTTACAATTGAGGGGGAATCATTATCAAACAATGAAGAACAAATGTATACTTACATAGTTAGTCAAGGCTGATTCCATGTCATGGATGCCCCCCTTGGGTTCCCCATGGTTCTGTTTCCCCCAAAAGAACCCCTGTGTTAAATGGATATCTCATGGAGGTCAGAGATCTCCTTCTGAGATGATTCCCCCATATTCCCTCCCTCCAGTCTCCTAGATATCCTTCCTAATCCCTTCCCCCTCCCTGCCCCTCTCCCTACATCTCCAGGTATCTTAGGCAATGATCCCCCTGTTCGTGTAAAAATTCACACATGTTGAGGGGTTATTATTAGCTTAGCCATTTAAAATACTCTTTCCAGTTGTATTCTAGCTTCCACAAATGAGAGAAAACATTCGGCCCTTGAGTCTCTGAGATTGGGATGTTTCACTTAGCATAACTTTTTCCATCTCCATCCATTTGGCTTCAAAAGCCATAATATCGTTTTCTCTAATGGCAGAGTAGTATTCCATTGTATATATGTACAAAAATTTTTGTATCCATTCGTCAAGTGAGGGGCATCTGGATTGGTTCCATAGTCTACCTATAGTAAATTGAGCTGAAAGAAGCCATTTCCTTTGGGTGGGAGTAAGGGGGCAGCAGAATAAAAGAAGGCAAGTAAGTGCTTTAGGTCAACCCCCATAGATGGGACATCATTGTCTCCCCTGGGTAGGGTTGTTTGGTACCACGCAGGACATGCAATGATTGATGGGTCATGTTCATACCCAAAAATGATTCGCTCATGTTTATCTGAAATTCTAATGTAAACTGAGTGTTCTGAATTTTCCTTTTAAAAGCTAAATCCATCAGTCTTATTCCTGGAGCACTAAGGAGAGGGCTAGTTCCTGGATAGCTGGGGAGTGGAGCTGCTCCCTGGCCAAGTTCTCCAGCTGGGTTCTGTTGGGGTTTAGGTCTGGAATGTCCTCCAGAGGTTTGGGAGTTGATGATTTGGTCTAAAAGGGTAGCAAAGTTCAGAGGTGGGGTTTGGGGAAAATGATGGGATCATGAGGGTTCTGACGTCCTCGGTGACTGCACCCGTTTGTGGATTCATAATTTGACGGCATTAGTGGGAGGTGACTTGAGGTCACTGGGGGTCTCTCTCTCCTGGCTGCCAAGAGCTGAGCAGCTTTCCTCCACCTCACCCTTCTGCCATGATGTCCTGCTGTTCTGCTTCACCTCAGGTCCAAGCAGCAAAGCGTGTGACCATGCACTGAAACCTCCAAAACCATGAGCCGTAATCCTTCCTCTTTTAAGTAGTTTTTCACAGGTATTTTGGTGACAGCAATGAAAAGCTGAGTAGCACAGGTTCTTTGGTTATAACCCTCAGAAACTGACCAGGGCAAATTTAAGCAACAGTGAGGACTTTACTAGGCCACGTCTGTATATAACTCCAGGATGGCACATGAATGGTACCCTTGATGACATTGTGGCTGCTCTGATTCCTGGGATGATCCCAGATTGAAAGGAAGATTTAGGCACCTACCCCTGGGAAGGACTGGACCCCAGATCACACCCTTCTTACAAGTGACATATAATTTCCTGCCTGTAAGCTAGGTATAGGGCACTCCTTCTCTCATTGTTTCAAGAATGTACATTGATGGAAAGCTGAGGCAGGAGGACCACAATTTCAAAGTCAACCTGGGCAACCTAACAAGACCCTGTCTCAAAATGAAAAATTAATAAGGGCTGGGGATACAACTCAGTGGTAGGGAGTTTGCCTAACATGCATGAGGCCCTGAGATCAATGCCTTTGCAGAAAAAAAATTTTTGTATTGAAATGCAAGAGAGAGTGACAGCGTTTGAGGGATAATCTGGAACTTGTCCTAATATTTAATTCAAAATTCAGACTTAACGATGAGTTGTACGTCTAGATAATCAAATCCTAGCTGCTATCCATCTTAGGGCCTGGGCCACCATGTTGGGTTCCCAGGACAGACACTCTGGTCTGGTTTGGGTCACATGGAAAATCTCTGGAGGGGAGATACGTTGGTCCCAGGGAATAGGCGGTAAACATTTCCCTGAAAGGAAAGAAAGATGCTGCAAGCAGAAAAAGGCAGAAGGGATGTTTGCAGAGGCAAAGCCAGCGGACGGCCGTTCCGATGACGTCTGTGTACTCTGTCCACAACGACGTGTTGGCACTCAGCTGTCCTTGCCCCGTGCTCCTGCGTGCCATGGGAGGGAAAGCTGCCCAGCTGGAATCTGACCAATCACCATGCACTTCCCCAGGCTGCTGGTTCTCCATGGCGATGTCATGACAACCAGGCCAACCACAGCCAGGTGCGAGGGTGAAGAAAGACACTTGTGGCTAGTAATGCTCAAAACACTTTTGGAGGACTCCAGCTTTCAAAGAGGGATCAGAGCAAATCCAAGATTATATCCTCAATAATGTCACCAGGACTTTCTCGCACTGCACATTCCTGAGTGGGAAGAGGAGGGTGGAGCTGATGTTCAACAACCCACTAACACCACCACCAGGACGTTGAGCTCAAGGTAGATGTCTTAATCTGAGTAGGGCCGTAGCTGTGAGTCCTGCATGTGTGTATCACCTCACCTGGTATGTGGCAGACAATGAGGGTCTCGAGAGCAGGGACCTGGAACTGACCCCAGCAACCTGAGATGGCCTTCTTTGAAGCAGGCAAGAAGAGAGAAGATGGGTCTGGGGTACTTAGAGAGTCAGCACAGCCCATGCTGCTCACCCACTCCTTGGGTTGGGGCAAAGATCAAGTTCAATGTCACATATAAAGCACTCAGGACACTAATTGACACAAAGGAAGATCTCTGTGACTGTTGGTTGTGTTATTTGTTCTGTTACGACCCACATTGGAGAGCAGGGCTCAGTGTCACATGCTTGTACTTCCAACATTTTAGAAGGCTGATTGTGAGTTCAAAGCCAGCCTCAGCAACTTAGCAAGGCCCTAAGCACCTTAGTGAGACCCTGTCTCAAAATGAAAAAGGGCTGGAGATGTTGTTTGGTGGTTAAGTACCACTGGGTTCAATTCCTAGCACCAAAAAAAAAAAAAAAGATACACATTTAGGTTCTAGGTGAGGTGGTGGTGCATGCCTGTAATCCCAGCTACTCAGGAGGCTGAGGCAGGAGGATCACAAGTTTGAGGCCAGCCTAGGCAACTTAGGGATGACTTTTAAAAAGGGCTGGGGATGTAACTCAGCGGTAGAGCAATTGCCTAGCATGTATGAGGCCTTGGGTTCAATCCTCAATATCTACACCCACCACCACACACATGCAAAAAAAGATACACATTTGGTCACACTGTTCCAAAGGTCATAAAAATAATGGCTTAACTAAGAAAGACGTGTATTGTCTCTCAGTAATGGTCCTAATATAAGCAGCTCAAATTTTAGCCCAGACTAAATTTGGCAGTTCCACAGTACCAACCAACCCCACTCACCCTATATATCTTGGTCATTTTGCTACCACCAACATGTGGCTTCCATCTTAAGGTCTAAGATGATTGCTCCAGCTCCTACCATCACATCTATAGTCTAGCCAGTGAGAAAGAGGAAAGGGGAAAGGGAGCGTGTGCCTTGTCCCTTAGAGTACTACCTAGAAGTGACACGCATCCCTTCCACTCTTTGGCTTCCATCCACTGGCTAAAACTTCCTTGCAAGGCCACAGCTAGTTGTGCGGGAAGTTGAAAGCACCGTCCTGAACTGAGAGTCAGGTGCCTCCCTGAGATTCTGAGCTTTGTGACTGAAGGAAGAGGTGGATGGATGTCTGGGGACTATGGCCAGCAAGGCTGTGCTATTGTTTTGCTGTTTCCCTGCATACAAAACCAAGACTTCTCAGAGTAAGTTTCTGAGAGCTCTTGGATCTCTAAAGGTGGCCCAGAGACTGGAGCAGCAGTTGAAGGGAGACAAGATGGGGGAGCATAGCTGCGTTGCAAACAGCCCTCCCATCTTGCTCTTCCTGGCTCAGCTTTTAACTGCAGAGCTTTAACAAATTCCCTTCTTCCCTTCCCGCCCCACCTCTCGGTCCCCCATTCAGCTGACTTCTATCCACTCTCCCTCCTATCCGCCCACAGCCCAGGCGCATCTGCACCTTCGTCCCTGCCACACCTCTGCAGAACCCAGGTTTTCAAAGTGGGAATTCCTGTGGTGGTGTGGTAGCCAACACTGGAGAAAGAGAGCCTCTTCCAGTTCCTGAGACATGAAAACAGGACTCCAGAGCTGGCCCGGCAGGCTCCCAGAGACACCAGGTCCTCTGTAGAGCTGCACAAGTCTCTAGCCTCTTGCCTCTCTCACCCTAGGGGGTAGGAAAGACTGGGAGGGGGAGCCACCGGCTTGGCCCCAGGATCTTCCATGAGGCAGCAGGCCTGACTGAAGTCACTTCCCTCTGGCCTTGCCCAACTGGGACAGCAGCCAGGTCACCTCCACACATTCCCTTCCTTAACCCTGGGCTCCCCCCGCTGCCCCATCTCTCACCACCCTCTAGGAAAGCTCCCCTTCCCTGGCAGGGCTTGCACCTGCTAAAGAACACCACCTCCCACGTTTCTGGCTAGGGCCAGCGAGGCCCGGGTAACCCCCTCCCCAGCAGGGCCTTCCCAATAGCCCTCAGGAAAAGGAATGCTAACTAATAACCCGGTTCTGCTCTGATGAGCTGCCCCTGCTTTTTCCAGTCACAAGGGCAGGCTGAGGCCGAACTTTCCATCCGGGGGATAAAGGCGGAGGGGAGGAAGTGAGGTGGGGTGGGGTGGGGGAGGCCCCACAGGCCAAAATGTCTCCCGCCTTCTTTGGTTTGAATTAGTGGGTGCCTTAAGCAAGAGCAGATGCTGCAGGGTTCTCTGAGCTGGGCTCAGGGAGCCAGGCAGGAGGAAAGGGAGAGAGGAGAACACATCTTTTCTTAATGGGAAACAGATTTGTGAGGGGAAAAAATGAGAATTATAGAGGAATGAGACCCAGCAATGCCCACAGAGCAGCTAGAGGCTGCCCAGTGTGATCTCCCACGTGGGCCCTGCCCACCCCTCCCAGTCCCATGTCCTCTCTGTCCCAGGGTTGCACACAGCCCTCCTGGAACAGTGAGTCCTGGTGCCCAAGGTCAGCAGCTGGAGGGAGGAGGAGCCCCAGAGACCTCAGACTTATGTAACTCAGTAGCTCAAAGATGGGATAGGGATCCCCCAATCTGCGAGGGATTTGCATGCATCTGCCTGAGTGATGCGTTGCTACAGACTCTTTGCCTATCTTTAGTTGTAATGAAAGAACTTCATCCTTCTTAAAGCTGAGATGGGGGCTATTTTAAGGCTGCCAAAGGTTACCTCTTCATGTTTCATGCATGCAGAGCCGTATGGAGAATTACACTATGATACAAGGATTTTACAACCACTCAGCATCCCAGAGAAAATCCCTTTCCCTTTGCCACCACTGGGGGACTTTCTTAGCTTGTTAAGTGGGGAAGTGAGACCTCTCCTCACCCTACAGAACAAGAAACTTGTCACATCTTGCTCCAAGTGATTAAATCCTATTTGCCATTAAGAGAAGCTCTGCCCCCAGATCTAGGAAGGAAGAAAATCAAGCAGGGAAATAAATGAGATTCAGGAGTTTGGTCTGCAAGAATGGAGTCTCTCCTTTCTCTATTTTGGTCCCTTTGCACAAAGGGACATCTGCAGGTGGGGGCTGCTGGGTGCCAGGCACTGTGCTGGGTGTGAGGTCAGAGAGAATAAATTCTATTTAGTTTTTCATGTGGCCTTCGTTGCTCTGACACTTAGTAGTGTTCATGGTGCTGGGATTTGAACACTGGTCCTTGCATATGCCAGGCAAGCGCCATAACCACTGAGCAACCACCCTAGCCCCTGGGTGTGAGGTTAGAAACGCTAGTAAGACCTTACTCTGGGTCTCAAAGTTCTTAAACCAAATGCATAAAGGGAATGTATGGGTGCTGTGGAAACACAGAGGAGGAGTCCTTGGTCCAAAGGGAGCGGGTGGGAGCTCAGTGAATGTTTCCAGAAAAAAAGAAGCAAACACGCAGAGTCTTGAAGGATGAGTAAGAACTGGGGGGATGGGGGAGGCAGCCCAGGGTGTTCAGCAGAGAGAACCACATGAACAGGCCTGGAGGCTTGAAATAGCGAAGCAGAAAGAAGCAGGGCTGGCCGCCAGGAGGCCTTGTGTGTCTGCCAGGGGCTCGCCTGTTGTCCTGGAGAGAGTAAGTGCAGAGGTTCACTCACCTTTCTGGCTGTTCTGGGTGGGGCTGTTGCAAACATCCAGAGAAGCAATGAGGGTCTGTGCAAGGTGCCATCAGCAAGGATAAGGAGGAGAAGGTGGATCTCAGAAAAATCTACAGGTTGGCAGGTGCCACGGTGCACGCCTATAATCCCAGTGACTCTGGAGGCTGAGGAGGGAGGATTGCAAGTTTAAGGCCAGTCTGGGCAATTTAGTGAGACTCTCTCAAGATCAAAAATAAAAGGTGTAGCTCAGTGGTAGAGCTCTTGCCTAAGATGCGTGAGGCCCTGGGTTCCCTAAAAAAATATATCTAGAAAGTGAATTAGGAGGACTTGGTGAGTGGATAGATATGGATGGAAACTGTAAAGGGGAGAAAGAGGGGCAAGGTGGAGTCCAGGCCACCTGTGAGGTACCTGGGACAGACCATGCTTTACTGTTGGAGAGATCTGGAAGCCAGAGACAAGGGGTCTGCCAGTGAAAGAGAAGGGCAGAATCAATCTTTTTTTAACCTTTTTCCTTCCTTCCCTCCCTTCCTTACATATTTCCTCCCTCCCTCCCTTCCTTTCTTTTTCAATGGCCAAATAGAGCTGTTAGGCGACCTTTCTTGCTGAGAAGCTCTCCTGACTGGAGACTCTTTAGCTCCAACTGCTTTCAAACTCTGGCAACACCCTGCAGCCTCTTGAGAGTTTAATTCAATTCAACAAATGCTTATTGAACAGCTACTGCAGGCAGGGAAAGGGTAGAGAGGAGCTCTAACAATTACTGAGTACTTAAATTGTATTAGCAGAGTGTTAAGTGCATTTACATGTAATCTCATCTCTAGTCACAGTCGCCTCACCCGCAGAGGACAAGTCATTTACCTCCAGGCGCCTGAGAGGTCAAGTAATTTGTCCAAGTTTAGGTGCTAAGTAAAGGGCAGGGCCAGAATGCAAACCCAGAAGTAGTAGAACTCTATCTCGAAGGCACCCGTCCTACAATGAAGCCGGGAGGTTGGGACTGATACGCTAACTATTTTAAGCCAAAAAAGAGAGTGCATTGGCTTATTTAACTAACAAGTGCATGAGTCAGCTGGCTCCCAGCACAGCTAGACGCTGTCAGTTCTCACACTTGCTCGCAAATGAGTAAACCCATCGCTCTCCCCTCCTGTTCATCTTCGCTCCTCTATAAGGCAGCACAACAACTGGGTTCAAATCCTGGCTCCGCTACCAACTTAGGTGGAGGTTTTTAGGTGAGTTGCTTAACTTCTCAGTGCCCCTGTCTCCTAATCTGTAAAACGGCTATAATCATACGAGGAGTAAGTGAGACCATCCACACAAGATATTTGGAACGGGGTCTGTCACAAAGTCAGCAAGCACCCCAACGTGTCAACTATAATTCTCTCTGTCTGGGCTTCTTTTTTCTTTTTTAAGAGAGAGGGATTGTGAGAGGAAGAGAGAAAGACAGAATCAATTTTATTTTTTCATGTGGCTTTCATTGCTCTGACACCTCGTTGTGTACATGGTGCTGGGGTTCAAACCTGTGTCCTCGTGCATGCCCAGCAAGCACCGGAACCACTGAGGCACTGCTCCAGCCCCGTCTCTGCTTCTTTTGAGGTGGCCCTCATTCTCTCCTACTGCAGAAAGCCCCCTCCATGTGACCCAGAGATAATGGGCACAAACGGCACATTTACACCCTTCCTACAGCTTCCAGCCTCAGAGGAAGAAACCTTTCTCTGCCTGTAGCTGTAGCAGATCCCAGAGCAGACTCTGATTGGTTCTGCTTAGGTCGTGTGACACCCTGTGGCCATCTCCAAGGCCAAGGACTGACATATTCTCCTTAGCCAGCCTCATCCACTGCCCCTCTCCACGGAGGTGGGCCACACCATGATTCACAGCCACACTTGGATCATACAGAAGTAAAAGGAGGAATCCTTAGAGCATACGCTGCTGTGAAGTAGAAAAACATATGTCTACTGTTCTGTGCTTGGTGCTCCTATGAGAAGGTGTGACAGGAAGTGAGGGAGGCACAGCCTCCTCTCCAGGAAAACTTATATCAGAGTAGAGAAGAGGAGGCAAGGGCAGTCATGACACCCATGGAAGTCAGACTATGGCAAATGCCTGAAGAGAAGGACTACTAAGAGTATCCGATTAAAAAAAAGAAGAAGAAGAGATTCCATCTGGGTAGGTGAATCAGCATACCATGAAGGAGGAAATGTTTGAGCTGGACTGTGAAGTACAGGTGGGGATCCCCAGGCTGACTCACGGAGATGGTGCCCATTGGACACCATCAAGCGGACTGAAGAAGGGGAGCACCGAGACTGACAGCAGAGACTACAAGAAGTGTTCTTGAGATTGAGTCCAGAAGCCGAGCAACAGCATTTACAGAAAGGCAGGCTGAGGTCCAGAACTGTTAGATCAGGGGCCAGGAAAAGAAACAGCTCCACACAGATATTGAATTACCAAGATTGAGAGCAGGGTGTGCACAGTGAGTCAGAGACGCTGAGGTCACTTAGAGCCCTAGAGTTATGAGCAGCAGCATCCAGGATAGAAGAAGCCAGGATAAGCAGCGAAAGCCCTCCAGCGACTTTGACATGACTCATGTGAACTCCAGTTCATCTGAACCAGGAGAAGTTGGCTTTCTGGAAGTAATTTTATATCTGTGGCAAATATGCAATCATTCATTCATTCACTTGTGCATTTAATGTTTGTTGTGTATTTCCTTATGTTCTGAGGTTGCAAATTAATATTTGATCCCTGCCCTCAAGGAGCTTGCTGTCTGATGCAAGTTAGCACTCTGCTCTGAGGTTTGGCATGTGAGTCAGCTTTCTGTTACTATGATAAAACACCTGAGATAATCAACTTGCTCTTTCTGTCTTTCTTTACCAGGGATTGAACCACTGAGCCATATTCCCAGCCCTTATTTTTTATTTTGAAACAGGGTTTTGCTAAGTTGCTTAGGGTCTTGTTAAATTGCTGAGGCTGGCTTTGAATTTGCAATCCTCCTGCCTCAGCCTCCCAAGCCTCTGGGACTACAGGCATGCACCACTACGCCCACTGAGATAATCAACTTTAGAGGAAAAACAGTTTATTTTGGCTCATGTTTTCAGACCATGGTTGCTTGGTGGGCCTGTGGCTAATCAGTACATCATTGTGTGAACACATGGCAAAGAAAGCTGCCCACTTCTTTGCTGCAGGGAATCAGAAAAAAGAGGGGATTGTGTCCTAATATCTCCTTCAAGGTCACACCCTCACTGACTCCACTTCCTTCCACTAGGCCCCACCTATTAAGATTCCATACCTCCCAGGAGCTCCGCAGCCTGGGAACCAAGCCTTCAACACATGCATGGCCTTGAGGGATATCGTAGATCCAAACGGCTACAGTTTTACACTGTATTCCAATTGTCTGGTACAGGCCTGGCTCTGCACTGGTCTGGGCTTTCCAATCAATAAACATTGCTTGACTGATTAATTGTATCTCTATTTTCAGCTTCCACTTGGATTGAGAGACTTTAATGAAATAATTTAATTTCAATTAAGTCCTATTTTGAGAAAAAGCTGGACGTCATGGTGGGGAGCCAGGAGGAAGCTGAGCTTTCTTCATGACAGAAGCAGCAGCTGCCACTGCAAAGTTCCTATAAAGAGCTGTTCTGTCAGAACAGAGGTACTGAGGAAAGGTTATATTCCAGGTGGGGAGAGGAAGCAAAAGGCTTAGCCAAGGCTAAGTTCATGCTAGAAAAGGATCCAAAGGCCCTATGGAGTGAGAGAACAGGAAGGGGAATGACCATGTTGGAAGTGAAAGGAGGGTTTGTACCCAAGGAAGATGAGAGGAATGGGGGGGGGGCTACAGAGCCGCAGAGTGATAGGGGAGCAGGAAAGGGGAAAAACTGAGTAGAATGTTATAGTAGCACAAGTGGAAGACTGAAAATTACCAGGAGGTCTTAGCCACTCAGTCCATCAAGATGTCGGATCTATTGCTACTCCCGGGGAATCTGGGATGGCCTATAACTATGTTGGCCAATCGAATAAGTCAGAAATGATGCCCAGCCAGTTCTGGACCTATCCTTTCAAGGGTCTGGCAGCTTCCTCCAGGGTCTCCTGGAGTTCTGAGCAAGTTCATCTTCAACCCTGATCACCACTAATCCCACCCAGCCCCTCAGCAATGAGCTCGAAGCATCTCTCAGTACAGAGCCCAAAGAGGTTAGCACAGACCCCAGCACTGATGTCCTCCGCCCCTCTGCCTCTCTCACTTCTGGAGCTGATGACCTTTGCTGTCAGGGCAGGCTCTACTTCCCAAACCTCTCCCAATAGTGATTATTTTGCCTCCTGATTGGGAGCCCAACTAGTCCTGCCCTTGCTCTGTATCCCATTTCATTTTTCCTGGGGATAATCTGAGTCCATATCATTCTCCTCCTCTACCACCTAACCCCTCCTTGACTAGGTATCTCCAGGTGGGAAATGGCAGGGTCCTCTGCTAAGTCCTGGTACCCATGTTTCTGAGGTGACAAAGGGCCACATAGGCTTGCCCTCTGTCTTCTGTCCTCCAGTCTGATTGTTTAGCCGAGCAGTGCATTCTGGAATTCCAGCTGTGGCTCCCATCGCAACCGAAGCCCTTTAATCTTCCTTTGGCCATTCTCTCCTCTTCTCCTCTTGATTAATATCTGGATCTTCCCAGCAAAGTCCTAATCCCTCAGGAGGGGGTGGTGGCTATGTCTTCAATAATGAACATTCTGGAAATGGGTAAAGCCAAACTGGGGCGGGGGGGGGATATAGGAGGGTGAAGAGAGAAAGAATGGAGGCTCACCCAGCTGTGCACCCAGCCTCCTCTACCTCTTCCATCTTCACCTTCTTCTGGAAAACCAGCCTGACTGGGTCTCTCTAATGGGGAATGGACCTAAAACACTCACTTGTCATCATCCTGAGTTCAGGCTGGGAGTGAGAAGACCCCAAACCCTCCCATTATGCATAGAGAGGCTCAGATGGGAAATTCACTCTATGGCTGCCATAGCAGTTACATGGCGCCCCCCCTTTTTTTGAGGTACTGGGGAAGAAAAGGAACCCATGTTGGGTGTCCACACCACTGAGCTACATCTCAGTTCTTTTTGCTTTGTCTTAAGGCAGGGCGTCTCTAGATTGTACAAGCTGGTCTCCAACTTTGATGCTCTTGCCTCAGCATTCTGAGTAGCTGGGATGACAGATGGCATGCCCCCTGCTGACTATGCATGGGTCTCAAACCACTGCCATTGAGTGGACAAAGAAACAGGAGATTGAGAGCACAGAAACAATTATGTAAAACAGGAAGACACATGCACTCACGAACTAAGATCATGAAGCTTTTATCAGGAGCACACTTCCCAGGCTGGAGCGGTGGCTCAGCAGTTACGGCGCTTGCCTGGCAGGCACAAGGATCCAAGTTCAAATCCCAACATGTGTACACAACCAAGTGTTGGAGCAACGAAAACCAGATGAAAAACTAAATAAAGTTATTCCTCTCTTTCACACTCTCTCACTGTCCCTCTCTTAAAAAAAAATGCACTTCCCTCTCCATCAGCATGGGAGGGCAGACTGGAAGGAAGCAAGTAGCTATGGAAAAGAGCCAAAGGGGTACAGGTGGAGAATAGGATGAAAACAATCACATAGAATAAAACCCAGGCCTCACACATACCAAGGACAAGGAATGTGCATGTCTTTGTACATCCAAAGGGCAGAAATAAAGTTATTTAAGAGAAGTAAAAGGTCCTTCCCTCTGCAGATAGGGTTGGGGCAAGAGGCTCTGAAGATGCCCCCAACCCGCCTGACCACCACAACACCGTTCCTCGCCAACCCCACATCGCCAATATCCATCAGTTCCCGACTCCAGTATTGAGTCAGACTCCCACCCCCACCATGGGGTGCCCAGCACCAGTCCCTGGGAGCCTGCTCTTCATCGGCACAGCTACCCGCTGCCCAACACAACAGCTTCTGCTGCCCACCTTCTAGTTTCCCCTGTCTTCACCGTACAGCTCCAGGCCTCCTCAGCTCAGCCCTTATCCAAGGAGAAAAGAGGGCTGCCTGGAAAGCGCTTGCAAGTATGTAATGATTTTTTTTTTTTTTTACAAGACCGGGTCTCACTAGGTTGCTTAGGGCCTCGCTATGTTGCTGAGGCTGGCTTTGAACTTGCAATCCTACTGACTCAGTCTCCTGAGCTGCTAGGATTACAGGCATGTGCCAGCAAGTGCCAGTAAGTACACTGTGCCCAGCTGTACTCAATGGCTTTGAGAGGAAATAAGCCTGAGTTCAAATCCAGCCTCCAGAAACTTACTGTGTGACCTTGAGAAATATCCTTGCCCCTTCACCACCTCCCACCCTCATGTTCTAAGAAAGAAAACCTGGCCTCTTTTCGCCTTAAAATGCCGAAAGGAGCTGAATGCAGTTGGGATCCTGACTGAATTCTCCCTTCTGCAGCCTGTTTGTGCCGGGAGTTGGAGGTGATTTATCAAGGTGATTGCTGGTTCCAGTGTGTTATGGTGACTGATGGCCTCGCCACCCGGAGCTTGTCTTCCTGGTATCCTCTTTCTCTAAAGAGTAATTATGCAGAGTTGGTGGTAGATGGGCTGTGAGGTGAGGCAGAGAGAGTCACTGCTTTGCTTGTCACCAGCCCTGGGGCAGGAGGGATAGAGGGAGGCACAAAAACTGAGAGCAGAGATGGCTCTTGGGGACAATGCCAAATCCGTGCATGTGGGTGGGTTGTTTCACCCCTGACTTTCTGAATGCCGCTGACATGCCCTCTCCAGGCAAAAACATCCCCTCCCGAAGCAGGGAAAGATGATAAATGCTAGCTGAGCTTTGGAGAGTGGCAGTTAGGAAGAGGCTGTTAAACACAACCTCCAGGACAGACCAAGAGGAAGGATGTGAGCTGCCGCAAGACGGATTAAGGTAGGCTCAAGGGAGACACCACTCCAGCTAACGAAAACTAGGTTGGGGTGTGATTTATTTTCCAGGAAAATATTCCAGCCGTCTGCCTCTCTCTGGGGCGGAGGACCACCCCGCCCATCCCTGGGCAATGGGATTCAATCTTTTTTGTTTTGTTTTGCAACTTTCTAGGAAGCTCAGAATAAGCAGGAGGTGGAAGAGGTGGGTGAGATCATCAGGTTCTGATGGGTCCTCTAAATATACTGGCCCTGTGACTGATGATTAAACTGTGGACTTCTTCTTGCCCTCTCCAGAGCTTTGTGTGAGGGTAGAGTGAAGGGACATAGTGGATTAAACAGTGTCTCCCCAAAAATTCATGTTCAATCAGAACCTCAGGCTGACTGTATTTGGAAATAAGGCCTTTTGCAGGTGATCTCAAGAAGAAATTGTCCTGCGTTGGGGGTGGACCCTAAGTCCAGCGACTATTGTATTTCTAAGAGATGACACATGGAGATGTCATGTGAAGACACAGAAGGTGTTGGGATTGATACATCTTCAATGCCATGCAATGTCATGGATTGTGTGCACCACCAGAAGCTAGCAGCTCTCCCTCTGAGCCTCCAGAAGGAACCCAACCTGCCAACACCTGGATTTCTGACTTCTACTCTCCAGAACTACAAGAGAATACATTTCTGTTATTGTAGACTCCATTGTTGTGGTTTGGATGAAAGGTGTCCCCCCAAAAGCTTGTGTGAGGAAAATCCAGGAAGGCTGAGGTGAAATGATTGGGTCGTGAGAGCCTTAACTCAAGGGGTGAATTAATCCCCCTAAGAGGATTAACTGGTATCTACAGGCTGTTAGGGTGTGGCTGGAGGCAGTGAATCTTTGGGGGATGTTCCTTTAGAGCCTCTCTGCTCTGCTTTCTGATGTGAGGCCTTGAGTTCTCTCTGCTCCCGGGAGCCAGGCCTTCCACCATGATGTTCAGCCTCACCTCCAGCCCCAAGGAACGAAGCCAGCCTTCTACCGACTGAGACCTCTGAAACCGTGAGCCCCTAAATAAACCTCTTAAAATTGTTCTTGTCAGGTCCGTGGGTCACAACAATGAAAAAGCTGACTAAAACATCCATGTTCGTTGTAAATCATTACATCCACCCTAGGAATAAGTAAAAGGGACCTAGGCAGAAAGCCCTGGAGATACCCAATCTCCTTAGGTCCCAGATGCTCTGACAGTGTCACCTAGTTTAATTAGCCTCTGAGTGGAGTCTTCAAAGTTAGAAATTCCATTCCTTTGCACTCCCAACTCCAGTTCCCCCATGCTTAGCCCAGGCACATGCAAACCCCAAAGGTACTGCCTCTGCCCACTCAGTGCAGCTGGCACCTCCTCTCTCACTGCTGCATGTGACCATAGTTCCTTTTTCTTTCTTTTTTATTTTTTATTTTCCTCCTCCTCCCTCTGCTAACATCTCTTGCCCTCACTTTTCTGGGCTTCCCCAGGTAGGTTCCACCTACCTGATGAAGCCCAAGAAAGTGGTTGTCCACCTTGCACCCCTTCCCACTCACTTCCCACCAGGGCTGCCAGTCACAGAAAACACCCAGGGGCCTCTCTGGCCTGGACAAGCAGGCCACTGCAGAGTGCCACATTGACAGAGGCCAACCTAGTTGAGACCAAGGTGCCAGGGCTCACAGTGGGGATCTCAGGGGACCCCCAAAACATGGCGACCTTCTCCAGAAGACACCCTTACATCCTTCATCCCCATTTCCTCTCAAGGTCCCTGGGAACGTCCCCTTGCTTTAAATGGGGTGCTTATGTGATATTCCAGAGTAGACCAAAGGGAACAAAAGTAGAACAGCGGCAACAAAAATCAGACCAGAGAAATAACCACGGGTCTCAGGAGTCCATTTCCCTCCTTCCCGTGTCCCTTTCTTCCCTCTTGTTGGATGTTCCGCCTCTTCATAATCAGTCCTTATGTTCTGAAGGCTGCCTTGTCCCTCCTCGAAGCTGGGTGGGGTGGGAGCAGCCTCAGGATTCAGTGGTCTCTGTTCCCTAGGGTGGGCTCCCAGCCCCGTGGCCTGCTTGGGAAACTCAGAGCCAGAAGGAGGGGGTGGGCAGCTGCCCCTCCTCCCCTGGGCATGGGCTGGGCAGGAGAAGGTGAGTCTGGTGATGGACTTAGGGACCTTGCTTTGGGAGGGAGCTGATGGTAATGCACCTCCTGGGGAGCTGGAGGTGGGAGTGGTGAAAAACAGCTGTCAGAGAGACCGGATTGAAAAAGAGATAAACGGCTGTCCCCTTAGTCTGTCACAGCTGATGGGAAGGAGGCAGTAAGCATTCCCTGAGACCTTTGGTTCTCCTGAGGCAGAAAGCCAAATGGGAGGTGACAAACATCCTGGGAGGTAGGGGCTGGGCAGACAGGGAGGAGGATGAAGGGTCAGACTCGAAGGCTAAGGGTATGGTCACGGGTACCATTAGTTGCTCTGCAGATTTTCCGCTCTGTAGCCCCTTTCCACACCCTATTGCCTGTCAGACTGTGTGTCCCAGTGCTTGATTTGGGAATGTGGCCACCAGAAGCATGACTGTCTTCACTCCCACCTACAGCTGGTCACAGACTGAGCCAGACTAGAAATTCTGGCCTATTCCCTCACAGCCTGCACCCCTCCACCGGAGCCTCCAGACTGGCTCCTCGGGGGAACCTGGGAGAGCATATGGCCCAGGGGACCTAAAGTCTTTCAGTGCTCCTCTCCTGTCTTCAGGCTGCTCCCTAAACATATCCAACATCCCGACAAGGAAAGGCCTCTGTGAGAACTCTGGAGGGTCTCCATCCTTGGTGTCTGGATTACACCAAGATCAGTCTGTGAGGCGACCACTTAAGCATAACTGAAGGACTAGGGCAGCGTCAGGATGGTTTGATTTTGAAAATAACTGCAGAATGTCTCCAAAACCTCCCCAGTGCTCAGGTAAGGGAATCCTGGTTACAAGTTGAGCAGGATCAGGGGGCAGGACCAATTAAACCCCCCAGGCCTGCATTCAGGAGAGGCCTGGTATGCCCAGAAGGGAGCACTGGTAGCTGCTTCTAGGGCAGGCACCCTGAGCGCTTTCACTGGGGAGGGGATCTGCAGTGGGGGAGGCAGTTTCACTAATTACTAATAAACATCTTTTGTTCTTAATGAACAGCCTGTCTTCCACCTCCAAATTAGTTCAGACACCGGCTTTCTAGGAATGGAGCTGTCCCAAGGTTCAGTGACTGGGGGGCAGGGGAGACACCCACTCCTCGATTCCCTGCCAATCCTGTTTCTCTCCAGCTGAGAAACTGGGAGTCAGAGCTTCTGGTTTTCCTATGGGGGATTTTGTGGGAAGAAGGGTCCTTAAAGCTTCCAGGCTAAGGAAGTAAGGGAGGTGGGTGGTGGAGAGAGATAAATCACCTTGGTAAGAAAGGAGAACAAGGGGTTCCAGATTCCTGGAGGTTGCAGGTTCTAGAGGCCGACTCTCCCTCCTTCCTGGTGGACCAGGCAAGGAGAGCACTGGGACTGGATCAAGGTTTTATCCAGAGCTATTTTGAGGGGTAGAGAGGGGGACGGGATGGAGCTGGGTGGTGGAGACCAATCACTCCCTCTCTCTGGTTCCCACCCTTCCTCCCCCACCACTGTTTTGAGGTTGCCAAGGAAACAGCACAGCCTATCTGAATCTTCTGTTTCTGTTCCTGGCAACCCCAGAAAACTTTGTAAGGCCAAATCAGTGGGAGCGCTGTCAGAGCCCAAGTTAGTGAGCAAGGAGAGGCCACTCAGTCTCGAAGCCTCCTGCGTGGACACCCTCCCACACAGCTGTACACACGTGTACACACATCCAAGCTCTTACCACCCTCCACACACCCACAGCGCCAATTACCCAGCCCAACTGAGCAGGCGGAGAGAAAATGAAAAACAAATAGGGAAAAATCCACCCTGCCCCCAACCCCAGCAGAGCCCCACATCCACTCTGCACCGTCCTCTCCTCTGAGCCCTGGCTGGCTGGTGAGGCTTGGGTGCCTGACAGCCCACGCCCTGCCTCCTCAGGTAAGGAGAGCTAACAAGACAGGCTGTCCTGGGGGTGAATACTGGGGAGCAGGAGAGAATGTGGAGCAATGATCCAAAGCTCTATGCCAGAGTCACAAAATGGCATGTGACCTAGAGAGGTTCAATAACCTCTTAGTGTCACCAAGAACAAGCTGCTCCTTGAAGTAGTGAGTTCAAGCAGATGCTCGGTGCCCATCCGATGGGGCTCTTGTAAAGGAGTCCCTTCTCTGAGTGCCAGCTTAGGCTGAACAACCCTTGGCAGGAAGGTTCCAGAGTCTGTTGTTTGGAGTCTGCAGCCACTGAGTCCTCTCAGAACATGGTGGCCTAGGGCCACCATCCCATCATCTTTACATACACTGGCATCGTCCACGTGGTCAACCTTTCCACTGGTCAGCCATGCAACCCTTGAGGGCACTGAAGGGTAGATGCCTCAGGAAGCACCCAGGGAAAGATGTCTGGGTGGAAGCAGAGGGAGTGGCATGACCAGCTTGGGAGAGATCCTGTCTGAAAGGCCAATTTCTACCTGAAATGAAGAGTCGATGGGCAGCAGTTCCCACAGTCATGAACAAGGGATGACAGGGAACTCCCCTAGTCACATAGCAGGGAGCATCTTGTTAAGGGACTGCTGCTAGACCTGCCCCCTCATCACCACCCCACCTCCCAGACCAGACACTTGATGCTCAAGGACTGCAGACCAGGCCACCACTGCCGTGAATGATTGCCTACTCTCTCTGCCTTTCTGTTACTTTCTGGAGCTTCCAAGTCCCAAGCCCCCTGGGGGCATCAGATTGGCTGAGCTCAGGTCCCAGGACCCACCCTTGCTCTGTGCATGCTGCATTGGGTCAGGGGAGGAGGGAGACAAAGACCCTGCCCCTGTGTGTACCCAGTGCAGAAGGAAAGATCTTCCTTCCACCAGCATTTGTGTGATGAGGCATTCCCCCTGCAATAGGAAGGCTGCTTAGATTCTAGGCAATCAAACACATGGCAGGTGGCTGGGCACGGTGGCTGGCACCTCTAATCCCAGTTGCTTGGGAGACTGAGGCATGAGCATTGCAAGTCTGAGACCGGCCTGGACAACTTAGTGAGATCGGGTCACAAAACAAAAAGGGCTGGGGATGCAGCTCAGTGGTAGAGCTCTTCCCTAGCATGCACAAGGCCTGGGTTCAATCCTCAGGACCACAAAAATCGTGACAGCTGTCTGCTCCACTTTCCTCTCATCTGCCTCATCAATTTCTATTCACTTCTCAGATGCCACCTCCATAATTTCCTCCTACCTAACCATGCTGTGTTCCAGCAGCAATTGATACGTAGTGACCTCTGCTAAGGCCTTATTTCATTAAAACTGTTTTCAAATCCGTCTTCCTCACTGGACTGTGAGATTCCCTGGGTCTCAGAGTGAGTACGCTCATCTGTATCCTCTGTCCCCACCCCAGTGGGCGGTGTTAGGAGGACCTTCATAAATGTGTGAGTGAAGGACTGAGTGGCTGTGTCTATCCCCAAGGCCCCTCGCGTGGAGTAAGCTCAGCTTATTACATGTCAAACACCGGCTGAGTGCACGGCATGGGATCCTCACCGTAGAAATGGGTTGCCGAGGTTCTTATGTTTACAAGCGTTAGAGAGAAAAGCTGTTAGCCTGAGCGACCCCTTCCCTAAAGGGCTGTGAAGACACATCTTCCAAAAGACTCTCTAGGGAGGCTGGTGGGGTGTGCATCCAGCAATCACCGCGAGGCCTGAGTTGCTGTAAATCCGAAATTGTGTGGGTTGAGATGAAAATGCTTTACAGTCATTAGGCCCCATTGTGAAGGTAATTATACAAAGTCCTGCTGCAGGCACCTGGGCCAGGAGTGGGCTGGAACTGCCCTGAGTGCCCCCATCTCTCCAGGGGAGAAGAGTGGGAGAGAAGCATCTGGAAGGATAAGGGAGGAGAGCAAAAATTGCTTACAATAACAGGGAAGAAGCAGAAGAGAAGGTAAGGGGAACGCATCAAGAGAGGGCGCACAAGGAGCCAAGCCTGGGGAAGGTGGAATAGCAGCTGGACCAAGGAGCCAAGCACTGGAACCGAAATCCTGGTGGAGAATTGATGAAGCAGTGGCTCAGTGGTTATGGTGCTTGCCTGGCATGCACCAGGACACAGGTTCAAACCCAAGCACCACATACCCAACAGATTGTCAAAGCAACAAAAGCCACACAAAATAAATAAAATTGATTATCTCTTTATCTCTCTCTCTCACACACACTGTCCCTCTCTCTAGAGAAAAAAAAAACCGCTGCCACCAGAGGAAAAGGCAAAGAGGAAGGTAAACAAAATGAGTCCCAACCTTGAACAATCAAACATTTGTTACATACCAACTGTATGCTAGGCACTGTACAAAGGTACTAAGGATATAAAGGTATGTCGCATGCAAACCCCTGCCTTCCAGAACATGCAGAGGGGCAGACACACAAAACTTGGGTGTCAGAAATTGTCGACAGATGTATGAATACACATAAGAAAAAGAATGCAATGGGAACTCTATAAAGGGGCACCTCTCCTAGCCTGGGATTAGCTTTGGGGAGAAAGGTAAAAGGGATCCCAGCTGAGAAAATATCACCCACAAAACCCTGGAGGCCTGGGCCAGCGTGGAAAGGGGCACAGAGGCAGATGGACACAAGATGGGCCACAGAGGTGGGGAGGAGCCTAGTGTGCCAAGATGAGTCTGGACTTCCGCCTACAGGCAGTGTGGGGTCCTGGCCAGGTTCTCAGGCCGTGCTGTGGTAAGATTTGCAGTCCAGGACTGTCACGTTGACTATTGCATGAGAAGTAAATGTACGAGGAGGAAGATTGTAGTCAGGGAGACCAATTAGGAGTTGATTGTCATTGTCAAAGTGAAAGATGTGCACCATTATCTGAGATGGAGGACCCAGAGAGGAGAAGAGTTAGCGCGAGGGAGGGAAGATGATGACTTGTTTGACACACGTTGAGTATAGAATGTTTGCAGACGACCCAAGGGCGTGTGTCTGATGAGAATACACACATCTAACACGAACGGGAGAGATGGCCGCGGAAGACGTGGATTTGGGCTTCATCGGTGTTTAGATCATCATTTCTGCAAATGAAAGTGGACCAGCACTCCCCCAAACCAAGCAGTGGGCCCAGGCTGGAGTTCAGAGGAACTCCACAGTATTTAAGGGGTGCTGAAAGGCAGAACACCAACCAAGCACAGGGGCGCATGCCTGTAATCCCAGTGACTCAGGGGCTGAAGCAGGATGATCACAAGTTTGAGGCGAGCCTGGGCAACGTAGTGAGACCCTGTCTCAAAAGAAAAATTTTATAAAGGCTAAAGATAGCTGGGCACAGTGGTACACACCTGTAATCCCAGCAACTCGGGAGGCTGAGACAGGAGGATCACAAGTTTGAAGCCATCCTGAGCAACTTAGCGAGACTCTGCCTCAAAAAAATAGAAAGGACTGGGGATGTGGCTCAATGGCTAAGCGCCCCTGAGTTCAACCCCTGGTACCTAAATAAATAAATAAAAGAGACTGAAGATGTGGTTTGGTGGGGGAGTGCTTGCTTGGCACATGCAACTGTATCAGACTTTTTTGTTTTTGATAATACAAGCTCCTTGTTCATATTCACACGATTCTAATAGGCACAGAATAGAAAGTGAAAATCCCCCACTTCTTTCTGTCCATTTCCACATTCCACCCCTCAACAGTAACTTTGCCATTTCAATGGTTTGTTATGTTTTCTTTCCAATTCGTGCTACTTATTTTGTTGTTGTTGTTGTTGTTACTAGAGTATAATCATGCCCGGCACAGTGGTGCACAACTATAATCACAACTACTTCACAGCCTGAGGCAGGAGGACTGCAAGTTTGAGATCTGCCTGGGCAACTCAAAATAAAAATAAAAAAGGCTGGGGATGTAGCCTAGTGGTAGAGCTCTGCTGAATTCAAACCCCAGTACCACAAAAAGCAGCAACAATGAAAAAAAAATCTTGCTTCACATGCTATTCTGCCACTTAAAAATATATCACAGCCATTTTGTCCCGACAAATTATGTTTTACCTCTAGTTTTCCACATTGCGTGGTATCATAGCATATGGATACATGGAAAATTCATTGTTTTTATTTTTATTTGTTTGTTTTTGTTTTTAAAGAGAGGACAGTGAGAGAGAGAGAGAGAGAGAGAGAGAATCCATATTTTTTAATGGAGTTTTACACGTGGCTCTCGTTGCTCTGACACTTAGTTGCATGTGTGGGTGCTGGGGTTTGAACCCGTGTACTTGCGCATGTTGAGCCACCACTTCAGCCCCTGTTTTGTTTTGTTTTAAAGAGAGAGAGAGGGCTGGAGAGGTGATTCACCAGTTACAGCACTTGCCTGGCATGCCCCAAGATCTGAGTTCGAACCCCAGCACCACGTACGCAATGAAGTGTCAGAGCAAAGAAAGTCACATGAAAAGCTAAATAAAATTGATTCTCTCTCTCTCTCTCTCTCTCGCTCTCACTGTCCCTCTCTCTCTTTAAAAAAGAAAAAAAAAAAGAAAGTAAAGGGAATAAAATAACATACAACCATTTATCCACTGCCCTCTTAAAATAACAGCTAACAATTTGATGTAAATGTTCCATACTCTTTTTTAGACTACAGTGGGCTGCCTTGCAGGATATGTTGAAAACCCTCACTGTGGCTGGACGTTGCCTGAGAATGCAACCTGAGGGCATTTCGTCCTTGCTTTGACCCTTCAGTGGCTCCCATTGCCTCTAGGTTCAGTTCGAGACCCTTAGCACAACATTCCTAGGTTCCCTGACCGTGGCCTGTCTCTCATTTTCCCTCCCCCACTTGGCCAGGGTGGGCTGCTCGGATTCCAGCCCTTTCCAAGCAGGCCTTTTCACCTCCACACAAGACTGAGCTCTCCGCATCTGGGGATCCCCATTATGGCCTCTATCCATCTCTGTCACAGACCTTTAATCTTCTCTCCTCTACTGATCTGCCAACCACCTACCCCAGCACTATAAGTCCCTTGAGAACAAGATCAATGCCTTATTTTTGTCTTCTGGGTCATCTCTCTAGCTGGTTTAATCCCCCACTCCACTCTCCTGTCACCACCGTTCCACCTGAAACAGACTTAATCATCTTTAGGACACAAGAGTCACCTGGGTGCCTTCCTGCCCCTGCCACTCCCACACAAGACTGAGCTCTCCACATTTGGGGGTCCCCATTATGGCCTCTATCCATCTCTGTCACAGACCTTTTATCTTCTCTCCTCTGCTGATCTGCCAACCATCTGCCCCAGCACTATAAGTCCCTTGAGGACAAGATCTATGCCTTATTCTTCACCAACTCCCCAGTGTCCGGCACTGTGGCTGGCACACTCAGCAAATGCTCTTTAAATCACCTTGTGGATTCTAGAATCCCTGGTGGCAGAGCAAAGTGTCAGGTGACCTCAATTTGATGGTCCTCCAGAGGTTCTCCACTAACAAGGGTGCCCAGGACCACTCCAGATCTCCAGAGTCACTGCCTGCAGGAGCCCCGCCCTGCTGCTCCCTGCGTCCTAACAGAGCTGAGCAGCCTGGGTCGCCTGCCCCTTCCCTGGATCTCTGCCCACATTGCCAGCCAGATCCCCTCTCACCAAGTCAGCGGGGAGCACTCAGAGGAGCTCATTACTTAACGGTCAATGGCCCAGACTCTGGCTCCCCAATGAGCCCGTGAAGGCTGCCTGGAGCCCAGCCCCGATTCCTGTAAATGGAAAGCGATTTGCACTCGTTCCCGAGATGAATCATTTTGTTTTAATCGCCCGTCCTTTTGCTGGCGCTGCACTGCCACGGCTGCCTGCTCTGCCTTCTGGCCGTCTGTTGGCAGGACGCCCTCCCAGGCCCTGTTAATTACCAAGAAGGGAGGTGCAAAAAGGAGACAGAGGGAGCCCCCTAGAAGCAGCCGGCTAATGGGCCGCAGTGGGCCAAAGCCTGTGAAAGCACGACGGCTGCCCTGCTGGAGCCCAGGTGAAAACCCCAGACAGGCAGAGAGCAGCTCCCAGCTTATTGCCCCCCAGGGGGCTTCTCTGGATAACAGAGCTAATGTGCTAGAAGCATCCAGCCCACCCCAGTGCCTGTGGAGAGCTTCCCAGCTTGGGGTCCCCCTGAGTTGGACTAGCTGAGTGACCAGGAGATGCGAAGTGATTAAGAAAACTGTGGGACTCAGAATTAGTTCCTTAAATTTTGGCACAAAATGGGCAGCAGGTAGAGAGAATTAATAGGTAGCATCTACCTGTATTCCTTCTGAGGCAACCATTCTAAGACACCATGCAGGACAGCAGCCATGTGTTCTTCCTGTCTCTAGGAGAGCTGATCTACAGATCCTTGACGGGGAGTCCAGTCTGCATCAGCCAAAGGGAAAGCTTCCCACCCCATCTCTGGCACTGGAACCCAAGGATTAGTTTTTCTGTGCCAAATCAAGGGCCAATAGCCTCCAGAAGCCCAGGAGTGTGCTCACTTCACAGTGGGCTGGACTTCACCCTGCTCAAGTGCTGACCTGGCCAGAAGGGCAGCAGGAAGACCGACCCTAGTGGGGACTGATCTCCCAGCCTGACCAGCTTGCCAGTCCAGAGGCACCCAATGTGCCTGTGGCAGAGGGACAGCGCCCTAGGTAAGGAGGAAGATTCTGCAGGGATTTTCCTGCCTTAGGACCCTTAGACCTCAGAGGGTCAACGAGCTTCACAAATCGTGACCTGGGCAGAGAGGATAAGGGAACTATGGCCAGTCCCTAATGGGGACAGAACCTATAGGAGGGAGGTTCCATGACGCCCCAGCCCAGCCATCTCTATGGATTGTTGTGAGGTTGATGGGAAACATCTGTGGCTACATAAAGCCCCTCTGAAGATGGTAGATTTTCTTTAGCTCCTTCCTCCTCCTCCCTCACCTGCTCTGTCTTCTTCACACAAGCAGGGACCTGCCTCCCAGCCACATCCCTGTCCCCCCAGCCACGCCCACACCCCCTTCTTCTTGGGACTTCAACTGCACACTTTGAGATACCAGTCTTTGATGACCATGTTTGGAATTTGCTAAAAAGAGCCCTCCCTCAACCCTTCCCAGCTGCACCAGCGAAAGGGTATTTCCACCTCAGCCAGCTGAGCCAGCAGGGAGGCCAGGACCCCGAAGAAGCTGAGTGACAAAAGCCAGAACCCTCACCACTCCATCTAGTTCCCACACTGCTGCCAGGAGCCAGCGCAGGGGCAGAGGGAGATGGGCTTCGGAGCAAAGGATGCCTCTCCGGGGGAAAAGAGGGGGAGACTCACTCAACAAATATTTGAATGCCTACTACGTGACAGGCACAGCTGTGTACATAACAGGCGTAATCAGAACTGGCTGAGGCCTGAGAAGCAGCTCCAGAGCTCCAGGGGAAAAGAGAGTGGGGTTCGCTAAGCTCCAGGGCCCCAGCCCGGGGGCAGCATCCAAGGGAGGGCTTGATGGACAGAGCAGCACCCTTCACGCAGGGCCTGTCAAGAGCACAGGTCACTGTGCTGACTGGAAAAGATGACCGGAACAGTGGAGTCCCTCCTCCTCCAAGCCCCTTCCCCCAAGTCTCCCACTCACTCTGCTCAACTTCTGACTATCTTGAGTCAATACTGGGACAGGAGATCCCGAAAACCTGTTCCCTAGATGCTAGGGCTCCAAGACAGCTCCTGGGGACAGAAACGCAGAGGGAATACCACCTGTGTTCCAAAGACTCAGATAGGGAGACTCTGTGGGAGGCAAGGAGTTAACCTCAATCTGGGTTAAACTGCATGAGATAATATGTATGAAAGTTCCAGGCAGAAAGCCTGATATGTGTTGTGCTCAATAAATATTAATCTTCCTTCCTTCCTCCTTTGTCTCCATTGGACAGTACCGCCAATTCAAATGCCTTATTAATCATTTATAACATCACTGATAGTAATAAGATTCATAAAAATTCAAATGGTAGGAATTTTGCTCTACTCTTCTGGCTTCAGTTCAGAGAGCTACGTGTTTCTGCTGGGAAAGGGGAGGCAACATCCCTCTCATTCCCATTTAACCTTTTAATTCAGATCATCCCACTGTTTTGGATTTCCTTGGGAAGTGCAAACAGCTCGTGTCTTGTCTGCTGAAAACATGGCTGAGATAAGAGGTGAATAAGGTGGCCGTGCCTACCTCATTCTCACTCTCCTCTGGTGCGGTTCCAAGTGCCTCGCTTGGCAGGCCTCAGACAAGATGCCAAGGACCTCTCCCTGTGCCTGTCCTGGGTCCTGGCGTTGCTCTCAGGCCCTGGCCTTGGCTGCCTCCCTCTTCACCCACTTTTCTGCTCTTTACTTGACACTAATGGACCTCTCCCCCATGAATATGTCACACCTGCACATATATGCATTAATTTACGTAAAGTCATTACGTAGCCATCGATTTAAAGATACCAACAACAGCAAGCTTAAACTCCGATGCGATATACCAATCGCTCCAGCTTGCTCCTCCTCCCCTGTCTCCTGGAGGACTTCTGAGCACTTACCAAGTTCCATTCTGCGCAGGAAACAGTTGCCCTGATCCCAGGGAAAGTAAGAAAAGGTGAAGACAATGTTTTATTTTGTTGTAAAAGAGAGAAGCATGGAAGAAGGGTGATAAGGAGATGGAGGGAGTTGCTGTTACATGAGTAGGTGGGAGAAAAGAATTAGCATTTTGAAGTTTGGCGCTGGGGATGTAGTTCAATAGCAGAGCACTTGCCTAGCATGTGTGAGGTCCTGAATTCCATCCCCAGCACTGAAAAAGAAAAAGCATTTTGAAATAGAGTCATGCATCACTAACAATGAGGATATGTTCTGATGAATGTATCTCTAGATGATTTCCTCATTGTAGGGCTACGGTAGAGAGCACTTACACTCTAGGAGGTGCAGGTCAATCATTTGATGTGGACTTTTTTGATACAATCAAGAAATGCAAGGCCAGGTATGGTGGGGCATGTCTGTAATCCCAGCTGCTTGGGAAACTGAGGCAAGAGAACCACAAGTTTGAGGCCAGCCTCTGCAACTTAGCAAGACTCTGACTCAAAATTTTTTAAAAAGGCTAGGTTGTGGGTCAGTGGTAGAGTTCTTGTCTAACACGTGTGAAGCCCTCAATTCAATCCCTAGTACCACACACACACACAGAGAGATACAGTAAACACCATAAGGCGGTACACTGTTTTACAGGGGGGGAAATTTAAGTAGAAGAAATACACTCTAAAATAACAATAAAACGGTATAGCCCAGTAACTGCACAGGCCAGTGACAGTCACTCGTTATTATCAACTGTCACACACTGTACATGATTGCATGTGCTGTGTACACGAATGGCAGCCCAGCAGGTTTGATTATACCAGCATTGCCACAAATGTGAGGGATGCATTGTGCTGTGACGTCATGGGGACATCGGAATCTTTCAGCTCCATTGTGATTCTCTGGGACTATTGTCACACATGCAATTGGCCCAAATGTTATGATGTGGCACATGATGGCTTAGTAAACGCATTTTTTCCATTCTTAGAAACCATCAGCACGGCGCCCAGTGGGGCTGGGAGAAAAGGTGGACTCAGGATGCATCACCCAAGGCCTGGCTCAGTGCAGGAAGACATGGGTGCGGAACGTCTCCCTGCATGGCCGGCTGCACCTTGCAGGAGCCAGTGGTCTCCTGCCTGTCTCTGTCCCCTTCTCTCCACACACACACACACACACACACACACACACACACACATTCTCCCCAGCACCAATTTACCTCTGCCCTCTTTGGGCCCTCTAAAGACTGTCACTCTTAGAATCCGCAGACTGGTGGCCCGTCCTGTCACCCCTCTTTGTCCCACTCAGCATGGACTTTTCGTTTCTTTTTGCTTTGCAGAGTCCCTAGTCTTCTTTCCCCATCAGGCTCTCTCATCTGGCATCTGTCCACCCAGTCTGCCTGCTGCTCCAACCAGCTGCCTTGCTCTGTGATCGGATGCTTGGTCTCCACAAGAAGTGACCTGTCCTGCTCAGGCTCCACAGTAGCCCACTCACTCATCACCCTGCAGACCCTCGCCAGCTTCCCCTGCCTGCCACCCTGGGTCACTCCCACTTCTCTAATCAGGGCAGCCCTCTGTCCCCTGTACGCATGTAGCCCATTGCCTAACCTGTCTCACTACATAGCCAAACTGAATTATTCATTAACAGAAGCCAGAGAACTGCAGAAAACCAGCAGCAAGGGTCTGTTGAGCTGTTTCAATATCTTTTATTGATGCCTTGAGTGATTTTTCCAGCTTACTAAAATCCCACCAAATAGGAGTGGGGGCAGGGGATGGGGCAAGCCAGGAATCCAAGATAAAAGGACTCTGCATTCTAATTGTGACTTTGCCACTCCTAGATTTCAGTGTCTAGTTAAATGCTTGATTTCTCAAGGGTTCCCTATTCTGATAGAGGGAAAAGATGGAGATTTAGTCCTCTGGTTTCTCTGACTTCTGGGGATGGACAGATCTTGTTGTGTACATGGTGCTGGGGTTTGAACCTGCGTACTTGAGCATGCCAGGCAAGCACTACTGACCATTCATCCCCGTTCTACAGTGCTTAAAGGGGCCTAAAGGTCCATCCTGGTCTACCTGCCCCAGCCTGCACTGCTGCAGTAGACCAAGGGGAGGGATGAGAGAAGGGCAGCAGGGAAAGTGGGAAGGTGCAAACCTGGCAATTCCTATTTTAGCCACTAAGCTTCTGTGAAAAAGGAAAGTGATAGAAACTTTGGATGTAAGGAATTCCCTGCTGTGTCATAACTCTATCTGCAACACCCAGCACAAAAGGAGCTCTCTAAAAATTCATGTTGCAGCCAGGCATGGTGGGACATGCCTTTCACCACAGTGATTCAGAAGGCCGGCAGGAGGATCACAAGTTCAAGGCCAACCTGGGCAACTTAGCAAGACCCAGTCTCAAAATAAAATAAAAAGGGCTGGGGAAGTGGCTCAGTGGTAAAGCACCCCTGGGTTCAATCCCCAGTACCATAAAAAATTAAAAAAAATAAAATAAAAATAAAAAAAGGCATGTTTCATGAGCATTGGTGAATCAATCCCAAAATAACCACCCATCCCTCTTTCCTTCCTTCCCTGCACTCCCAGCTGTCATCAGCCTAGTCAGAGAGGAGAGGGGCCTTTCTCCAGATGGGATCTGGGCCTTGAGCTGCCTGCAGCCAACTCACAACCTTATAGTTAGAGTGGAAAGATGCAGTGGGGCTCAGAGCAGGTCCCAGCCCCGGCTCAGCAGAGCGCTGATGGGGCCTCAGTCTATCAAAGAGAAAGCCTGAGAAGGACCAAAAGGGGCTGTTAATAAAATCGGTAGAGGGGCAGCCCCAGGGGCTTTTGTTCACACACACACACACACACACACACACACACACACATTCCCATTTATACATATTTTCAAAAACATCTATTTCAGACACAAAGATACATATTCATAAAAACTGGTGCACATTTGAAGATCCTGATGCACCCCTGCACCATCCCACACACATACTCAGGATTCTTGGGGAACTGGTTCCAGGACCCCCCCATTCACACTAAAATCCATGGATGTGCTGGGGGTGTAGCTTAGTGGTAGAGCGCTTGCCTAACATGTGTAAGACCTGTATAAGACCCCAGCACCACAAGAAGAACGAACAACAGCAAGACAAATTTTGAGCTGGAGGTGTGGGTCATCTGTAGAGTACTTACCTAGTAAGTGTGAGGTCCTGGGCTCTGGGTTTGATTCCCAGCATGTCAAAAAAAAAAAAAAATCACAAATTTCCATTGGGGGATGGTGGTATCACATGACCCTAGCCCAGCTACTGGGAAGGCTGGGGCACGAGAACTTACTGAGCCCACATGTTGGAGACCAAGGCAACATAGTGAGATTTCGTCTCAAAACCAAAGGAAAAGCAAAATACACAGATATTCAAGTCCCCTGTGAAAATGATGGAGTATTTCCTCCTGTATACCTTAAATCCTGTCTAGATTACTTATAGCACCTAACACACTAATGATGCTGTGTAAACAGTTGTTAGACTTCATTGTTTCAGGAATAATGTCAGGAAAAAAGTCAGTATAAAGTGATTACCCCCCCACCAAGTATTTTCCATCCCTGATTGGTTGGATTCAAGAATTCAGAACCACCAGAGAGTCAAGGGTCGAATGTTTTCCCTCACTTCTGGAGCCTAGAGCAAAACCCAGGCTTGGGCGAAAGGTTGTCAGACTCATGCATTAGACCCAGCAAAGGCGTAGGAACACATTATCTGTGGGCAAGGGGAGTAGGTGGTGGGAGGGGAGGAGGAGGGAGGGAGCTAGGTAGACAATCAACAATGTAGTATACTCTTTACCCTCCTCAGAATCCAAATAATACTTGCAGTCATTTAATTCCATAAAATTCACAATATAATCATTTATATGTTTTGTAGCAGTGAAATATAGAAGAATCAAGAGACTGGAGTGTTGGCCATGTGGGGGTAATTCTGGTTTAAGAACAAATGCATAGGGGCTGGAGCAGTGGCTCAGTGGTTAAGGCGTTTGCCGGGCATGCGAAAGTACACGGGTTCAAACCCCAGCCCCCACGTACACAACTAAGTGTCAGAGCAATAAAAGCCATGTGAAAAACTCAATAAAAATAGATTCTCTCCATCTCCCTCTCTCTCTCTTTAAAAAAAATGGATATCATATTGCTACTTTATATGCATTTATGATTGTACAATAACTCAACTCCTTAACAAAAAATTTTTAAAAAATCAGAACCAGTGGATACAAAGGGCCGACTATTACAGAAAGTCGTATGTACTCCCGCACCTCCTGACCTTGCCCTCCCTTGGCAGGGTGCACTTTCCCCAGAAAACAGTCTAACCTGTGCCCACGGCTAGGGAGTCACTGGCACCTTTTGCATCTTTCCCAAGAAGGAAGTGGCACAGCAGCCCAGACTCCTGAAATCCCACTGACTGACAGGCCAACAGTCCTGGATTCAGCCCCTGCAGCTCTGCCCCTCCCAGCCAATCTTGCTCCATTCTGATGGCTCTTGTCTGTCACACTAGAAACTTGGTCCCTGAAGACACAAGACAACCGAGGTGCCCTCGTGCTCCTACTCCAAGGGGAGCCAGGCCTCTGTTCTCTATCTGGGTTCCCTCCTGGCACCTCTCTTTCCACCCCTGCTCCATTTTCACCTCATCTAAGCATCTCTGATGAAATCTGCCTTGTTCTAAATGCTTTGACTTCCCTGGCTCTGTCACGCTTGCTTATCATCCCTGCTACTCAGGAGGCTGAGGCAAGAGGAGGGCAAGTTTGTGGCCAGCCTGGGCAACTTAGCAATATCATACCTCAAAATAAAAATGAAAAAGACCAGGGATGTAGCTCAGTGGTAGAGCGCTTGTCCGGCATGTGCAAGTCCCTGTGTTCAATCACCTGTACTGCAAAAAAAATTTTTAAATAAGTAAAAAAATAAATAATAAGTGGTATGACTCCTTGGCACTGAGTAAGAAATTGCTTTCAATTTATTGGTGGCTGTCTGTGCTTGTGTCAGGTCTGACTCATGAGAATACTACCTTTCCTGTAGGAAGGAAGCTTCCTGAGCCTCCAAATAATGTCTCCACCCTTTGGGGTCCTGCAGACCTTGTCCTCCTAAAGGACTCAGGAGAGCCAGTCCCCTGGGATGACACGGTTTCCCAGGTCTCAAGGGGCCTCAGGAAGTAGGAGCAATGACAAGGGGCTGGAGCCACTTGAGTCCCAGGAGTTAAGAGGCTTTCCTGGAAATGATTATGATTAGTATCATGGCCTGAGTGAAGATCAGCTCCTCATCTGGCTTCAAAGGTGGGAGATGCCCTCGCTCATTTCCATGAACTCCTTAAAGAGTATCATCCTATGCCAGGGACAAAGCACAGTCAGATGGAGCCCCTGAAGGGCAGGTGTCCAAAAGAGAGGGAAGGAAGGGAGGGGTGGAGTGGGTGCTGACAGAAAGAAAGTGTGTTTGGGAGAGAAAAGGCAATAAGAAGAGGAGAGGAATCAAGATGAAGACTGACCAAAAGGAGTGTAGCTCAGCGGCAGAGCACTCGCCTAGCATGTGTGAGGCCCTAGGTTCCATTAAAAGCCAAGCACAGTGCCACACATCTGTAATCCCAGGGATTGGGGAGGCTGAGACAGGAGGATCACAAATTCAAGGCCAGCCTGGGCAACTCTGAGACACTGTCTTGAAATAAAAATGAAAAGGGGGTTGGGGGGCTGGAGCAGAGGCTCAGAGGTAGAGCTCTTGCCTGCATATGCCAAGGACCTGGTTGGAATCACAACACCGTACACACAATTAAGTGTCGGAGAAAGGAAACCCAGATGGAAAAATAAATAAATTTGATTTTCTCTATATATCTATCTATCTCATTCTCTCTCTCTCTCTCTCTCCATATATATACTATTAAAAAAGGGATGGGGGGTTGGAGTGGTGGATCAGTGCTAGGTGCTTGCCTGGCATGCATGAGGATGCAGGTTCCAACCCTAGCACCACGTACACAACGAAATGTCAGAGCAACGAAGGCCACATGAAAAACTAAATAAAATTGATTCTCTCTTTCTCTCTCTCTCACCCTCCCTTTCTCTCTTTAAAAATTAAAAAAAAAAGACTAGGGATGTAGCTCAGTGGTAAAGCACCTCTGGGTTCAATTCCTAGAACCACCCCCCAAAAATTATTTTTTTTGACCACAAAAATAAAGATATAACAAAATCAGAAATGAAACTCCTGCACCTCTCTGTCTCTCCACCAGGAGCTTCAAGAAATGCCTTTAGGAATTATGGAAGTATCTGGCATGGAAGTCAGGGATTTTAGAAATTTAGAGCCCGTTACGGTCAGTGGCATTCTATATATTAGATCATTCAATCTTACAACACCCCTATGAGGTAGACACTATTATGAATGCCTTTTTCTAGATCAGGGGACCCCAGAGAAGTTAGTGATATCTCTCTGGTCACATAGTTAAAACGTAGCAGGGCTGATTCAAATCCAGATCTGACACCAAAGCTGGTGCTCTGAGATCTTGCTTCTCCAAGTGTCTTCCAACTGTGAAGGTGCTCTCACCTGGGCTGATTTTTCCCCCAGCATTTTAGCAAGCATTAATTAAGCAAGCATTAATTAATTAAGGACAGTGTTATGTGCCCAGCACCGTCATAGGGAGGTCTCTGTCCCCACAGCGTTTACAGGTAGGCTGGGCTGGCCAAGGTTCCTCTGATGTCTGATGACTTCGTCTTGAGTCTCCAGGAGTACAGTGGAAGTAGCCATCCTTGCTCAAGGTCATGCTCAAGTTACTGACAGGCAGCAGGGAGTTTCAACCTCATCTTTCTTCCTTCTCTTCCTCCCTCCCTCCTTCTTCAGAATCTCACTATTTTGCCCATGCTGGTCTTAAACTGCTGGGCTCAATTCATCCTCCTACCTCAGCCTCCTGAGCAGCTTGGATGGCAAGGGCACACCACAGTAATCAATCTCTTTCTGGATCCATCAATTCCCAAAGACAAACTGCTTTTTTTTTTTTTTTTTTTTTTTTGAGAGAGGGACAGTGAGAGAGAAAGAGAGAATTAATTTTGCTTAGTTTTTCATGTGGCTTTCGTTGCTCTGACACTTCATTGTGTACCTAGTGCTGGGGTTCGAACTTGCATCCTCACGCATGCCAGGCAAGCGCCATAACCACTGAGCCACCACTCCAGCCCCAAAGAGGAACATTTTTTTTATGGAAATTCTTAGTCTGCTCTAAGTCCCAAGTCCTTCATAAGTGTGTTTGGGGATAAAGAAGAAAAAGCAGATAGTGGCAAAGTTGTCTGGAGTTGGCTTCTCTTCCAAAGGCTGGCTTTGCCCACACCTCTTCCTCCACCAGCTGCTCCTACAGGGAGGTCATGGGGTCATCAGGCACAGGCATCACCTGAGGAGAGCCAGAGGACCCTGAAGAAGACTTGAGTGCTACAGGGGCTGCTGCACAGAACTCCTCCCAAACAGTCTCCCTCCTCACTGTCCGGTCATTTCAACTGAACTAGGGAAAAGACACCTTTCCCCTGACCAAGTTGGAGGAAGGGCAGATGGCAGGATGGGGCCTGGTATGCGGGGACCTTGGGAATCCCTCTGCAGAGCTTGAGCAGCTCTAGCTTCCATCAGATTCCTCAAGTCTTGCCTAGAGGCTGGGAGAAGGCTCCCGTGACCTCTGAAGGTCACTAGACAAAAATTGCATCACGAACTAGTCAGCCGTACAAGGAGATACTAAGAATACCATGACGACCACGTGTGGAGCCCTCTGTAGCTTAAGTACCCCACTAAAACGCTGAAGGCTCTGCTGGCTGTCCCTGATGGCATGCTCTTCTTCTCCTCCAACTGGCCACAGCCCTAGGGTGCCCCCCACCTAGGATTCCTGACTCTCTTTCTGCCGGTCGTGGGCATCCCCCAAGCTCCCTCACATCAGCATTCACCAGGGCTGCCTGATAGGGTACCTCCCACCAGCCTCACCCACTCTCTGCCCGGATGGCTGAGCAGACAATTGATACTGATGTGAATGCACCAGGCCTGGCTCCCCGGGAGGCCCAGCGCTCTGAGGCAGCGAGTCCATTCCCAAGGAGGCAGGTTTCATGCAGACACAAAGAACACGAAAGATAAGCCAGGCCCAGATTCCTGGCATCTTGGGCCCGGCCAAGGTCAACAAGAGCCAGGAGCAGGCCAGACTCTGAGAGTGGAGCAGCCAGGCCCCTGTGCCTGTCATGACTGGTGTGTGCCTCTTATCTTACTGTGGCAGCTCCTACTGTCCCTGCCCAAGGTTTACAGCTCTCATTTACTCTGGTGGTTGGCCAGACAAACTCTGAGAGTGAAGCAAGGAGAGAACAGTGAGCAATTTACCCACCACCCAGGGTGCAGGGCAGCCACACAGCGGCCTAACTGGGGGCCCTCAGTTCCCTCAGTTCTCACACAATCACCTGGCCCAGTGGTAATTTCCTCGTGTGCTATGAATTATCTCCCCTGCCATACTATGGCTTCTGTAGAGCAAGGACTGTAGCCAATCCATCCATCCTGGCATCTTCCATAGCCATTTTCACAAGTGGTTCCATGAGTGTTTGTTGATTGACTAAATGATCTTTGCCCTCCGTATCTGTCTGAGAGTTTCTCAAGGATAGGGACAAACGTAGCTTATCTTTCCTTGGATTCTCCCAACAGAACCAATAATGGGATATCCATTTCTTAATTGTTGAGTAACTAGAGCAAACCCCCAGAAAAACCTTCACAGCTGCCCCCTCAGGCTCCCTTCCCCACCTACCGCCCATCTCCCACTTGTGTGCCTGCCAAAGAGCAGAAGTAGCACCTCCCATACTCTTAGCACATTCCTTTGAAGCCCTTGGCAGGTTTTGTTTTGGTTTGACGGGCCTGGCTTGAGAGTGTACTCGGTATCAATCTTTCCAATGTTAGTATCCATCCCTACTGGGGCTGGGGAAACAGCTCAGTGGTAGGGCATTTACCTGGCATGCATGAGGCCCTGGATTCATTACCTGGCAGCACAGAAATAAATAAGGAAATAATAAAGCCTAAGACAGAAAAGCAAGCTTGTGCACTCTTCCTGCTTCCGCACTAACACAGGGCTTTGGCCACACAGTTGATCTCCCCCTTCACCCCCAGGGGGGCTGTTTCTCCCTTCTACAAATGAGACAACAGGCTTACAGAAGAGGACTATCAGATCTGGGCCAGATCTGATGTGGGTCTCCATTCTCCACATCACCCTGACTCTGCCCAGGCCCTCTCTCCCTCTGATGTGGCTGTCACAAACCAGACTCTCCAGGAAAGATCTCTCTGCCTTTGGGCTGCATACAAAGGTCTTTGATGACAACTGGAAGCTTTATTCAAGAAAGGAGACTTCAATCTGTGCAGGGATGGGAGTGACAGTGGGATTTCTTGCCAGTGGGAGGCTTGGAGAGAGGGGGTCATGGCGGTTCCTGGTAGAGTTCAACTCCATCCGCGTAAGAGAGCTGCTGCTGCTCCTGCCTGATGAGCTCCCACCTCCTCCCACCCCTGCCCCCAGCAACACAGGCACCACAGAAGGCAGAGAATCACAGATCCCTTCACAGAGGTCCTGAGGCCTTCGGGGACGGCCAAGCTTCCTCAGTCTTCACCAGTGCCAGGTTGTCCTCACTCCCTCCCTCGCTCTTTCTCTCTCTCTCCTCTTCCTCTCCTTGGTTTCTTCCAGGGCCCACAATGGTTACAGATGCCACATTCTGAGACCCTCTATAAACACACACCTACGTTGTCACATGACTTTCTTACTAGAAGAACGCATTAAGGAAGATGAATTTCTGTTTACAGATGAGTGAATGGAATCCAAAATGGTTAAGTAACTTTGTCCAGAGATTTGTCCCTAATTGGTGGCAGCATGCAGCTCCAAATCCAGCTCTTTCTAAAGGCAGTCCTGAACACCTGTCCACTATACTGCTTCCTGTAAATCACTACCTCCACCTTCCTATCCATTGAGATTGTACCTCACCTAGGTGAGGAAATTTCTTATTTCAGAATTTTTATCTTTGCCATGCTAGGGATCCAACCCAGGGCCTTACACATGCTAGGCAAGCACTTTACCAGTGAGCTCCAGCCCCAGCCCCATGAAATTCACTTTTAATTTCACATCTTTATGTATAACAGATCATATATTCAAATAATTGAAACTTGTAAGTTATAAAAGAGTATCTCAAGAAAAATCTTCCTCCCACTCTTGATGCCCAAAACTGTAGTCACCCTTCCCAGAAGCAACCAATCCTTTCAGTTTCCTTTACATCCTTCCATACATTATGCAAAATAGTAACTATGCATAAGTATTTCTTCACCTACCCTTTCTACACAATGACAGTATGTTATACACATTGCTGTATGCATATATTTTTTAACAAAACAAGGTGTCCAGGGCATTATTCCACAACCAGACATAAGGTATTCTTTCATTTTCTTGATGGCTCTAGCAAGAATTACATTTAACCAGTGCCCAAGATGGACATTTGGGATCAGTGTGTGTGTGTGATTGAGGGTTGCTAGAGATTGAACCTGGAGAATGACAAGCATGTATTTTGCCACCAAGCTAAAACCACAGCCCCACTTTCCAATCCCTCTATCAACTCTCTCTCTCTCTCTCTCTCTCTCTCTCTGCATGCAGTACTGGGGAATTGAACCCAGGGCCTCACACATGCTAGGCAAGTACTCTAGACTGAGCTGCATCCCAGTCCTTTTTACTTTTATTTTGAGACAAGGTCTTACTAAGTTTCTGAGGCTGGTCTCGAACTTATGACTTGCCATCAACCTCCTGAGTAGCTGGGATTGCAGGCAGGCATCACCACGCCTGACATCTAATCGCTTGTTGTTAAAAAGGATGCGACAGTGAGAGGCCTTTTGCACATGTGCGAGGCACCCGTGCAAAATCCTGGATGTAACATTGCTGCAGGCGTTAGGTTCTGAGATTAAACACTCCCAGTGTGAGGCAGTTTAGAACAGGTGAAACAGCAGACACGTCTTTTATCCTGGCTGTATCACCTCCCTGCTTTGTGACTTTCAGCAAGTTACGGAACCTCTGTACTCCTTGTTTTCCTGGTGTTTGGCTCTTTGGACTTACAAGGGTTCAAGTAAAAGAAATGATAGAGCTGGGCATGATGGCACACTCCCGTGACTTGGGAAACAGGCAGGAGGATCTTGCAAGTTTGGAGGCCAGCCTGATCAACTTAGCCAGGCCCTAAGCAACTTAGTGAATCCGTGTCTCTATATAAATAATAAAAAAGGACTGGAGATCTGGCTCAGTGGCTAAGCCCCTTTGGGTTCAATCCCTACTACCAAATAAATAGATAAAATGAAATAGAGAGATAATACATATAAGTGCTAGGCACGAACCCTGGCTCAGAGAAGGGCTCAACAAATGGAGCAGTGGTTAATTTTTCTTGTTTCCCAGTCCCAGGAAGGAGCTTCTCATGCTAGCCTGTCCCTCCCCGCCCCCTACTGCACTGCTCAGCATGGAAGCCTGAGCCTGTCTCCCGCATTTTCTTCCTGGGGCACCCGCACCATCCACCACAGGTCCTGGCACACATTAGTTACCAGGTAAAGGTCTGAACTGAAATGAGCTCATTCTCCCAGACTCTGGGTACTTAGCAAAGAGAGACAAAGGTCGCCTCCAGCCAGGAGGCTAAAGAAGCAGCCAGACTGCCTTTCTTCCTCTTGGAGGTTTGGTAATCAGGAAAGGTTTTTTGCTTGTGCCGAATCTAAAACCCCCAGCTTCTGCATACCCTCATCTCCCCACAGCCACCCACACACCCGGAGCCTGGTATGAAACACGCAGCTATTCTACCTCTGGGGAGGGCGGGGGTGGAGACTCCTCCCTGGCCCCTCTCCATTCCCCTCCCTCTCGTGTCCCCAGTTTGGACCACATACCACTGGGAGATCATCACTAGGGACTGTTGCCCAGAGAGCGGAGGGAGGGGGGAGGAAATCATTTTGATTTCTCTCTGGGAGCATAAATGCTTTTTTAATTGCTGTCAAAGGCAGCTCCTTGGGAATGTATTATTGATAGCAATTGAAATGAAAGAGGAGAGAAGTGGCTGTCTCCGTCACTGGCAGGACTACCCCCTCCTGGTCCTGCCTCCCACACTCCAGCCCCTGGTAGCCCCCAGGCCTGAGAACTCCCCCTCGGCAGCTCTGGAAGTCTCCCCTCCGCCCTTCCTCCCTCTCACCTGCCCACTCTTCTACTTTCCTCATTGTGTGTCCCTGCCTTCCTCCTAGGTCCTCGGGTCTCTTCACCTGCCTCACAGGAGCTCTGGGGCCCTCAGTCTTTCTCGCTCTCTGGCCTCCCCACCCTGCTTCCTTGCCTTGCTCCTCGTCCCAGGGTCCCCCAGCTGTCTCTTCCATCTCCACCACCGAGCCTTCGCCTTAATGGCCTTAATGTCCTCTCTCCCTTTCCCCTTCCAACCTCTCTTCTACCTCACTTTCTCCCTGTTCTGCTTCTGCTTCTCTTGTCTCCTGGACCCTCAGTTATTCCTTCCCCAGCCAGGACAGCGGCTGGGCTATCCATAGGGTGCTGCCTGACGGCCAAACCTGGGTTATGGACATTTTCATTTCTATCCGCCTCTTGTACTCAGGGCTCTGCCCATTCCCAAAATCTCCAATCTTTAATGTTTGGTATGTGTCACCTGGTCCGGGGACTGTTCATCTATCCTGAGTGGGGCCAGCCCTGTTAGAACCCAGATAAGCTGTCCCCCTGAGGACTCAGGCACACAAAACCCCCAGGCTCCCTTCTTCCTTCAGAATCCCTAATTCCCACCCCCCTTACACCCAGCCCCATGGGGTTCTCAATGCAGCGGGTCTGAGATTCACCTCTTTCCTTGACTCTGGAAGCTGTCAAGGCACAGGGGTAGCATGAGCTAGGGCAGGCCCCCCTCCAGTTCCCCTGCAGGGCTTCCTATACCTTTAAGAAGGCTCTGAGCCTTCAGGCACCTCCTTCTTCCCTACCCCTCCCCACTGGAGGGAGGGGAGCAAAGCTGGGTATTCCAGCAGGACCCTCAACAGGCTCATAAATAATGGTTGCTCCTCCCAAGGGGGACAGGAACTATTCTGCTCCTGTGTAGCCTGGGAGAGGGGAAAAGCCTCATTTATCTCCTCCCATTCCCTCACTGGCGGCTCCTTTCCCTCTTTCCTTGCCCTTTTCTGGGAAGAGGAAGAGAAATGAGAGTTCCAGTCTCCTGCTTCCCAGCTTCCCATTCTGTCCCAGGCTCTATACAGGCCTGCCCTGTGCCACCAGGCACAAATGCTTCCTGGCCAGCCCCTAAATACTGCTACTTACAGCTTCAAAGCACCCCAGCCCTCCCTCCCTTCCCCAGGTCCCCAGACCCATCCTTCACTGACACAGGCAGGAGCCCTGATCACAGCCTCGCTCTCCCTTCCACATAGGCCAGCTCTGTGGTCTCAACAGGGTTCTGTGCAAGAAAATCTAGCTGCATATGACGATGTGAGAATGCATTTGGTTTTTAGACCAAAACTGCTCTGAGTTCCCTGAATCTCTCCAGCTGTCCCCAAGTTCCTGTTTCTCCTCCCGGAGCTCCCACCCCACCATGCAGCCTCACAGTCCCAGCCAAATCCAGTCCAGCTCAGCTGGGTCTGACCCTCCTGGCTTGGTTCCACCTCAGTGCCCAACCTGCCCTGTCACCTCCAGGGCCTTGGGGAGGTAAGGTGTTTGGAGCCCTGGGAACAAATTTCTTGCAAGTGCCTCTGAGGCTGCGCCCTGCACCCTGTCACTAGCTCTGCCACAGTCCCTTGTTCTGGCCAGAGCTTCCTCAGCCTCAGCTGCCTGAAGGGCACCGAGACCCTCACTGCTACCACCACCACCATTTATGGAAAAGCTCCAGGCCATCCCTGCCCCCAGGCTGCAGGCAGACTGGCCGGGACCCTCGGCTGCAAAGTTTGGCTAAAGCCAGGCCTGGGCCCCTGATGAAGATGTGGGAGGCAGGCAGGGGCAGTGCCTGCAGATAAACCATGATCAAGGACTTTCAGCTGGCCTGGCCGGATGGGGGCCTAGCCTGGGGCTACTTCTCTGGTCACTCTCTGCTTCCCCCACCAAGCTGGCACCTGCGCCACAACCACAAAGCTGCTGAGCTTCGCTTCTATAGCCGGCACAGCACGCCTGAGTGCTCTCTGCATCCCTCCTCCTTCTTTCTCACCTCCCTTTCCCTGCAGTTCTTTTCTGCATCTCTTCTTTTCTCCCCATCTCAACTTCTTTCCCGCCTCTCGGTTTATTATTCGCTCCCTCACATCCTCGGCACTGTCTGTCTTTCTCCCTGGCTCTGCCCCCACCCGTCCCTGCTGCTCCTACAGCTCCCTCCCCCTGCGATGTCCCTCCCCACCCCCCAAATCCGCACCACTCTCCCTCCTGCCACTATATTTAGCACAGAGCTGGGGGTTTAGAAAGGCACCCGCCGCTGGAACTGGAGCTGGCGTCTAGTCTTGAAGGGTCTGTCAGTGCGTCCCTAAGAGGCTCAGCTGTGACAAGTCTATAACCTGTTTATAACAGAGCTGTTTTCTTTCCTTGCACTGAGAGCAGGAAGAAAGGGGACCTCCAAGTACATTGGAGAGTTCTCCCCCGGAGATGGCAAGTTCTTCAAGAGGAAAAGGAACTGCAGTTTAATTCTGAGGATAGATCCTGGCGACCTGGAGGGTACAACAAGTTAGGACCTGCCATGGGTTAGGATCTTTGGGAGCTTGTGGACAGAGCCTCCATAACAGAGATTGAGCAAACGATTGTTCTCATAATTCTTCCCCCTCCACCACCCAGTACTGAGGATTGAATCCAGGGGCCCTTCACCACTGAGCTACATCCCCAGACCTTTTTATTTTTTATTTTGAGATAGAATCTTGCTAAGTTAACCAGTCTGGCCACAAACTTATGATCCTCCAGCTTCATCCTCCTTCGTAGATGGGATTACAGGTGTGCACCACTGTACCTGGCTTGTTCTTATAATTCTTAATGTGACCTGAAAAACTTTGAAAACCCCCTTTCCCCAAAAATGTCTTACTAGCCTGCTGTGGTCTCTGTGATCCCCACCATTACTGCCACTCCTCCCCCCTCACCGTCCCCACTACTGGGGATTGAACACATGGCCTTGCACATGCTAGGCAAGCATTCTACCACTGTGCTGGTGAGCTACACCTCCAGAACCACCACCGCCCCCCCCCTTTTTTTTTGAGACAGGGTCTTGTTAAATTACCTAGGCTAGCCTTGAACTTGTGATCCTCCTGCCTCAACCTCCTGAGTCACTGGGATTACAGGTATGCACCACCACACCTGGCTTCATAGTCATTCTTTATGTTAAACCAATGCCTTGAGATAGCATCCAATAAAAGTCACATCCAATATTTGAGGGACCAGATAGTTTGAACACATCGTTGCTTTTGATCCCATGATTGTGCTACCATGGTGGAGAATCAGAACAATGATGCTAAGGATACCCCGATTAAGAGAGGTAAATTTTTTTTTAAGAGAGAGGGACAGTGAGAGAGAGAGAGAGAAACAATTTTTATTTAGTTTCTCACATGGCCTTCATTGCTCCGAGACTTCATTGTGTACGTGGTGCTGGGGTTTGAACTCACGTACTTGCGCATGCCGAGCAAGCGCCTTAACGCTGAGCCACCGCTCCAGCCCCTGGAGAGGTAAATCTTAAACATGAACACGCAGCTTTCATCTCTGTTGTGCTCTCTTCGCTGCAGTGAAGGAAACTGTCCCTGACCCTTGCCAGGCCATCAGCCCTGGGGAGCCACAGCTGGCAGGTTGGGAGCACCAGTTGTGGGGTCAGCTACCTGGCCACAACCCTGGTTCTATTACTTGGTGCTGCATCGCCTGGGGTGGATCACTTCACTTCCCTGGGTCCCAAGGAGGACTGTAGTGAGGATTAAAGGGCAGAAGGACCTTAAAATCCTTCTCAATGGCAAGATGCTCAATACAAGATGCCCAATGGTATGCTGACATACAGCCCAGGTTCCTGAAGGTATGGAACAAGGGATAAATTTCAAAGGAGAGGATAACAAGGGTCTGGAGAGGTGTGGGGTATGGCATGGGTGGGGTGGACAACAGAGCTGGCCAGCACATTATTTCATCCATTCATTCCCTTATTCACTACCTCATCAATAGTGAGTACCCAAGACATTCTGATGCTGTTTTGTACTGGACAAACCCAGTGACAGTGAGAACAAGAAATCAGGGCCAGGACAGCCAATCTTAGGAGTTCAACATATAAGACCACAGTGGAGCCTTAGGGCCAGAGTTGCAAGTCCCACTGGTGACAAGTGGAAGGTGAACCTGGGCGAGAAGTGAAGACACAGTCCGATATGGACCATCTCCAACCCACTGGCTTGAGAGGAGCCACATTTGGACATTTCTCTGAAAGGCGGGTAAAGAACACGCGGAGTAAGAGACCTTGAATGAGCCCGTTCTTGACCCTTTGGGCCCTGCTTGGCATTCACCATTCTTTAAAACCCAACCACAAAACCATACCTATCACTCCCTGGAAATAAGGCTATTTCTCTCCAGCAAGGGCAGCTTGAGGTTCCCCTAGGCCTAGGATCCAAGAATCCTGACTGCCTTCAGGGACATTAATTGAGCTAGAGGACAAATGGGAAGAGACGTTCCATTCCATTGTTCCACCTTCTTTTACATACATGGAACAAAGGAAGCTATTTCCCAGTTTCTCTCTCAATGCTACACAGATAACCTTCTTCCTGGGATGCGAACTTTGTTTACAGCATGAGACAATGCGAATGGGTTACAGGATGGGAGAAAAGGGAGGTGTAAATAGGACCTTGGAATGGGAAGGGTGTTGCCTGTGTGAATGCTAATTTCCCTAAATCTTATCCCATTCACCCACCCACCTCTCCAACCATCTATCCATCCATCCACTCATTCACCCTTTCAACCACCCACTCACTCACCCGCCCCCCCCTCCAGCCAGCCAGCCAACCAGGCATCCAGCCGTCCACCCATCTATCCAATCAATTTAATTTCCTGAGCATCCAAAAGACAAATGCGGACACTCAGTTTTTGCTTTTCTCTTCCTCTTGCTTCTTTTCCTTTAGAAGATTCACAGGTAAGATATGGGGAGATTTGTTCTGCAGGTCACTTCTCCCGCCCATCTGCATCTAGGAGAAACTATGCTACCTTCCCAAGCAGATAAACCAGCTTCCCCTGCAGCTAAGCCTGCTGTGAACCAACCTCACCGCCCAGGAGCTCCGCTGATGTTGAAGCCCCCAGCACCAGCTCTTTGGCCATCTCGTCTGGGCTCTCCCTTTAGCCCTTCTGCTCCTTCCCGTGGCTGTTCTATTTTTCATTTGCGTTCTTGTTCATGGCCTCCTGGAAAGAGCTGTGGACTTGGAGTCAGAAAACCTCGTTGTGAATTCTAGTTCCATTACTCACAGTTGAATGACCATAACCTCAAATTCTCTGGGCCTCAGTTTCTTCATCTGTAAAGCGAGTATAATAATACCCAGTTGCTGTGAGGATCAAATAAGATAATGGATGGGAAGCAGTTTTGTAAATTGTAAATTAGCCTGCTCCTGTAAAGCTTATCATTAGGAATTCCCCTTGTCTGACACCAAAGAGAAGAGCTGGGAAATCAGCAGGACTCCAAAGTCAAAGTTGGGGTCCAATGCATTGAATCCTAACTCCACCCTCTGGCTTTCCAGGCGGCCGTGGGAAAGAAGTCCCACAACCTCTGAACCTTGGTGTCCTCATCAAGAAAGGAGGAGTCGTTCGGCCTGGCCACCTGCTCCAGCCAAGGAGAGGAGCTGCTCATAAACAGGGATTGCTCACTCTCTGTTCCAGAGACGCTTCTGAGCTCACCACTGCCAATTACCATTTATTGAGGACACAGGATGCGGTGTCCCGAACTTCCAAAGGCCCCTAGCAAAAGCAGACAAGCCCTGCTAAGGGGAAGGGCAAGGCAATTTCTCACCACACGAACTCCCTGGACTAGTCTGCTCTACTTGAGTAGAAACGACAGCTGGGCCTCATTCCTGACATAGGCCATCAACACCTGGGACACCTAGAGGATCAGAAAAAGGAAGGGTATCCTTGTCAGGTCTGGGCCCATTCAGTGGCCACGAGCTGCCACCATCTCTCCTTCCTGCTTCTGCTTGGGGAGTCTCCCGCTAAGGTTGTTGCAGCAGCCTCCTAGCTGGTGCCCACAGCTTTGGCCTCCCTTTTCTTCCGCTCACTCCACTCCCTGCTACGAAACCTTCCAAAAACACCAATACTTTAGCTTCTCAGTTTCCTGCTGCACACTTTCCCTGAGTCTCCGTTGCCTAAAAGCTAAAGTTCAAAAACAGCAACTTGGGATTCAAGCTGATCTGATGTGAATCCTGGCCTTGCCCCTGGTGGGCTGGTTACTTCAACCTCTCTGAACAATCTTTTCCACTGCAAAATGAGGCCAACAGTACTGTGTTATATTACTGCAATTAAACTTTAAAATATAGGTAAGCTACTGTGCCGAGCTCTGAAAAGTTATTCAGTATAGATGAGCTCTTCCTCTTTTCCTCAGTGTTACTTCGCTCCACAACCTCCCTCTGCGAGGGGGCATGCGAGGTTAATTGTACATCTACCCTGGAACTCCAGGAGACGGATGCTGGCAACCAATAACATCACAGTGGTAAGGGTCAAGAGGGCACTGAGAAAAAGGTAAAGAAAGAGATTTGGGGACTGAGGATTAGGCTCCTGACACATCAGGCTTAAAGGCTCAAATCAACAGGAAAGATGAAGGCTGCCCCAGCATGGTAGAATGAGAGCTCTGGGGGAGACAGAAAACTCAACCTGTGAAACTAACAGAACACCAGAACACCGATTCCTGATGCATAAGAAAGGCTTTTTAGATCACTGATCTGATCACTTAAATGGCCTTGGCTCAGCGTCTGAGGAACCCACGTTCTTTCAAAGACAGGGTAAAACCAAGAAAGCAACCTTCACACTGGGCTCCCTGCTTCTGGGAGCCCGGAGTCAGCACAAGGACCTGGGGCAGCGGGTGTGGGGTGTGGCGGGAGAACGCAAGGACAACAACAAGATGACTTCATTTACAGAGTTATCAAAACCCACAATGTCTGCAAACCACAACGTCTGCCAAGAAAGAGCATGAGTCACCAGGATGCACAGGAAAGAGGGGCAGGGAGGGGTGGGTGGGCGAGATGGGTGGGCAGCATGGCACCATGAGAAAGCAAGTATTTTGACAACACACAGGTTCAGATCCTCACGTAGCTCTGGGGACTTCAGATCTCTGTTTCCTATCTTTAAAAATGGGAAATAATAAGAATGTTTATTTCATAGATTTCTTTCTCTCTTTCCTTTTCTTTTCTTTCTTTCTTTCTTTCTTTCTTTTTTTTTTTTTTTTTTTCAGTGCTGGGGCTTGAACCAGGGCCCTGTACAAGCTCCCTCTACCACTGAGCCACATCCCCAAACCCATAGAGTCATTTTAAGTGTTAAAGAAGTTAATCTGCATAAAAACTTCAACAATAACTGTTACTTATTTTTTTGACAACCAAGTTCTTGATTTTGCCCCAAGTTGGAGAAATAGTCATTCTCTCATCTTCCACCACCCCTGATAGGAAATTTTAGCTTAAAAAAAAATTTTTTTTTTTTTGGTACTGGGTATAGTGAACCCAGGGTGCTCTACCACTAGGCTACATCTCTAGCTTTTAAACATTTTGTTTTTTTGTTTTGTTTTGTTTTGTTTTTATTTTCATGGTACTGGGGATTGAACCCAGAGATGATCTACCCCCGAGCTGCATCCTTAGCACTTTTTATTTTATTTTATTTTTAATTTGAGAAAGGATCTCACTAAATTTCTGAGCCTGGCCTTGAACTTGCAATCCTCCTGCCTCAGCCTCCCAAGTCCCTGGCATTTCAGGTCTGTTCAGCTTTAGCTTTAATGCTCCTGGGGGGATTCATCACCTGAAGCACAGGCCTCAGGTGAACCTCAGTTCCCGCCATTCCTTGCGAGGCCAGACCAGCTTGGTCTAGATCTTTGAGATCGGCAGAGCCTAATTCAACTCCCAGTGAGGTTTCCTTGACCATCCCTGTGGCCAGTCATCTCACCACCCTCAGCACTTCCCTTCTGACCCACTAATCAACGAATCAGACCATTCTGGGACGTACTCGTGTCATTTGTGCGTTGGTTTATAATATTATTGGTTAATTATTCAGGATGTAAGCTTTTACCTTATTACAGCACAGCCTTTTCGTAACTCTTCCTACAGCTACTACAAAGTAAGGCACATATTTGATGCTAAAGCAATTTATATTTCCAATGAATGCAGGAGCTTGGCTTAGAGCATTAGGCAAATGAGATCAGGGCTCGGGTTCCAGGCTCTCAGAAGGCAGGCCACCAAGCTACTCACCGCCCGTGTTCATGAGAGGAGCCTCCCACAACCAGATCAAAGGCACATGCCTTGCAGGGGGCCAGAAGCCACTTCTTCCCTCACTCTATTATTTTCCATCATGCTGATTTAGCATGCCTTAAGGAAAGGTGGAATCCGACTGAGATAACTGAAAAGACACAGCTAGGGAGGTAGGGGCAGGGCACACCTGAAGTGGGCAGAGAACAAAGTCCAAGAGAATACAAGTGCCTTTGTGAAAATATGAAGGTAGGTGGTGCTGGGTATCAGAGAACAGAGCACAGCAGAGCCATCCTTGGGGGAGCCAGTGGTCGGGAGTCCATGGCAAGCAGTGGTCATCAGGACAGCAGTTCAGATGTGGAAGAGCCCTGCCTGGAAAGGCACAGCCAAGTTAGGAACAAAGGGCCCTGGTCCCATGGGGTTGGTAAGTTCTCCTGAAGAGGAGGCTGGAGGCTGGCAGGCACGGCTGCCTCACCGTTCCTGGGCTGGGCATTCTTCAGCTTCTTCATTTCAAATATTTGCTGGTTGGGATATACTTCCTCACGTCTCAATTCAGAATCTCTAGATGAAGAAGAGGAGACCAGAGGGGACAAACACGGTGGAGGTAATTTACATAAATCCTGCATCTCTTGATGGTAATTCAAACGCTAGAGCTAACCAGAAACCAAGGTGGATGCTGAACCTGGGAAGACAGAGGTGGGGAACAAACAGAAGAAATGGCTGATAAATCTGTCTGTAGTGCCCTGGAGGAGAAGGTTCTGTTCATCTAATGCGATAGGGCATTGGAGAAATCCCCTCAGGTGTGACCACAGGGTGACCTTTGATAACAGTACCTGCTGGATTCCAGACCCTTTGCTCTTGTGGATAAGATCACCCCAGCTAGTTCTTTGAATGGCGAGGGGTCTGGATGGAAAAGAGTAAGAGGAACCCCACACCCCAGGTATCCTGGAATTTTTTTGTTGTTGTCGTTTTGTTTGTTTTGAAAGAATCGACTTCATTTTTTTGTTTTGTTTTGTTTTGTTTTCATCTGGTTTTTGTTTTTCTGACACTTACCTGTGGTGCTGGGGTTTGAACCTGGGTCCTAGCACACACCAGGCAAGCATTGGAACTGCTGAGCCGCTGCTCCAGCCCTATCCTGGAGTTTTTGTTTGTTTGTTTTATTTTATTTATTTGAGGGGGGGGATCAATTTTCTGTAGTTTTTCATGTGGCTTTTGTTGCTCCAACACTTTGTTGTGTATGTGGTGCTGGGGTTCGAACCCACGTCCTGGCACATGCCAGGCAGGCACCGCAACTGCTGAGTCACCACTCCTATCCTGGAGTTATGAAGCAGGAAAAATAGTCACTTGAGTCTCAGAGATCAGAAAGGCAGGGCTGGACAGCTCTTCTTCAGGAAGATGTACATGAGACCAGACCACTGACCACCTGCCAATTCCCTGGCCGAATCTCAGTAACCTAACATCCTTAGGGCTGTTCCTGGGGTGAAATGCAGCCTGGGGCCACCCCGAGCCAGGCTCCTGAAGCATCTTCCTTTGCTTTGGGGTACCTCCAAGTCTTCAACTGCACTGTCAGCATAATAAAGTCTGCATGCACGCCCTTCCTTCCTCACCAGCACACTCTCACAAGCTTGACTTCATGAATCCAGGGAATACCAAACTCCAGGGCAAGCTTAAAGAGGAAGAGAAGTTAAAAAAAAGATCAGAGTTTTTGTTGGAGCAACAAAAACTACATGAAAAACTAAATAAAATTGATTCTCTCTCTCTCTTTTCCATTGTCCCTATCTTTATAAAAACAAATAAACAAACAAACACTGTATTAAAATGTGAAGAGATCTGGGGAGGAAGAAAATGTCACTCCTGTTCTCCTGTTCCCTGAGGCTAGTGAGAAGAGGCAGTTTTATCGTTGTTTGTGTAATGAATATGGTTTTGGATCCAATATTAGTCTGTATTTTTATTTATTTATTTATTTATTTCTCTATTTATTTATTTATTTATTTCTCTATTTATTTATTTATTTTGGTACTGGGGATTGAACCCAGTAGTGCTTGGCCACTGAGGCACATCCTTAGCCATTATTAATTTACTTATTTATTTTTTAATTTTGAGACAAGATCTTGCTAAGTTACTTAGGGCTTTGCTAAGTTGATGAGACTGGCTTTGAACTTGAGATCCCTTTGCCTCAAACTCCCAAGCCACTGGGATTACAGGCATCCACCTCCTCATCCGGCTAGATTTTGGATTTTTTTTAACTGAAAATAAAAAGAAACGCAACTATAACTAGTTTGAGCAAAATCCCATATGTGTATTAGGCCTGGCTGTATAAGGAACTCTCAGGCAGGCAGTGGCAAGAAGTCCCCAGCGATTCCAGCTCCATACACTGCTAGCATCAATCTTGCCAATACAAGTTGAGTCTTATTGCCTGGTTGGGGTTACACACCAATTCCTGGAGCCAGAGGTGGAGTCAACTGCTCCAAAACAATAAGCTTCGAACATGAGCAAGTCGTGGTCTCTCAAAAAACAAAAACAAAATCAGGATACTCTTACCAGAAGCAGACATGATGACCAATGATCACTGTGGATCCTATCTTGAATCAGCAGAACCACTCAACTGTGCATCAGGGTGAAGCATTTAAACATGAGATGAGCAGGTTGGCGCATGCCTGTAATCCAGCTACTCAGGCGGCTGAGGCAGGAGGATCACAAGTTCAAGACCAGCCTGGGCAACAGAGGGAGACCCTGTCTCAAAGTAAAAATGTTTAAAAAGACTGGGATGCGGCTCAAGTGATAGAGCACTTGCTTAATATACCCATGGCCCTGCTTCCATTCCCAGTACTGTAAACAAATAAAAAAACAACAAAGGGCTGGAGTGGTGGCTTGGTGGTTCTGGTGCTTGCCTGGCGTGCATGAGGACACGTGTTCAAACCCCAGCACCACGTACACAACGAAGTTTAGAACAACAAAAGTCACATGAAAAAACTAAATAAAATTGATTCTCTGTCTTTCTCTCTCTCTCACTGTCCCTCTTTCGAAAGAAAGAAAGAAAGAAAGAAAGAAAGAAAGAAAGAAAGAAAGAAAGAACAGGTGGATGACATGAGGAACTTCTGAGAAACTCCTGGCTCCCAAGAACCACGCCTCAGTGTTATGCACCTTTGCTCCCAGTAAGAGAGGCATGAGGTCAGCAGTGCACCTAACTCCTCCCAAGGCACTTAGGAGATGTGTGAGTTCTAGAAAAAACGAAGACTGTTTAGAAGAACAAACATCATCTCTCCTGGGTGTCCACAAGAGGCAGAAAACTACTCTCCGAAAATTCCAGTTTTCATAACTCAGAAGATCTGATGATCTAGGATGGAGAGACTCGTGATGAAACTAGAAAGAACGTTGGTGCCCAGACTGAGGGCATTTGCTCTTTTGCTTCCAGTGTGACAAGAGGTGAAGTCAACCTGGCTGCAGACTAGGATGGAAGGAACGGGAACCTGGAAGAGGGGACTGGAAACATGGCTGTGAAGCTGGCGTGTGCGGAGCCCCTGCCAACCCATCACATGTGCTCTCAGTTCATGGGGACTGAGGTTATACACCAAGATGCCAGCCTCAGCAATAAATTATTTTGTGAAGTTCAAACAGTAGGCAGGCAATTGATGCATGCCTGTAATCCCAGTGAGGCTGAGACAGGAGGATTACAAGTTCAAGGTCAGCCTCAGCAACTTAGACCCTGTCTCAAAATAAAAAATAAAAAGGCCTGATGATGGGGAGAGGTGGTTCGGCAGTTGCGGTGCTTGCCTGGCATGTGCAAGTACGTGAGTTTAGACCCCAGCACCATGTACACGACAGAGTCTTAGAGCAACGGAGGCCACATGAAAAACTCAATAAAGATTGTTTCTAACTCTCTCTCTCTCTTTCTCTCTGTCCCTCTCTCTTTAAAAAAAAAAAAAAGGCCTAATGATGAAGCTCAGTGGTAAAGCAGCTCTGGGTTCCATCACCAGTATACAACAAACAAACAATAATCACTTTTAAACAGTAGGCAAAATGTTAAGAACAAGAGAGGGCAGATGGAGGCAGTGGGTAGGAATGGAGGAAAGTCAGAGGTCTAACATGTATGGAGCCTAGGACCAGAGTACTTAGAAGAGAACAAACACATGGCCTTTACAGTAAGGAAACTAGGTTTAAAATGGGGTGATTTTACATACTAGATGAATGACCTCGAGTAAGTTACTGAACCTCTATGATCTTCAGTCTCCTCATCTATAAAATGAGAATAGTGGTATCCTTTAACATGGCGTCCAAATAGCACAACTAAAACCTTTAGCATGGTACCTGGCACTTTGGGAGTATATGATCAGTGATGGGATAGACCCAAGACTTCCTATCTCAAAGGCTTATGAGTATTTCAACATTTACTCTGCCACAGGCAGACTTTTGAGTGAGGTGAGGGGAAAAGGGTCGGTTACTGAAGAGTCATTGGACCTATTCCTCCCTTCTTTTCTTGGAGTCTGTGGCTTCCAGTGGAGTCCAGGATCGGCAGCCCTGTCCCCAAGACTGGCAGAACTCAAGCTTAGCCTAACCCAGGAAGATGGCCTGTTGCTCTTTTTTTTTAATCTTTGTTTTTATTTATTTGTTTGTTTGTTCTGCAGTACAGGGGACTGAACCTAGGGCTTGGTGCATGCTAGGCAAATTTTCTTCCACTGAGTTACATTCTCATCCATTTACTTATTTATTTTTGAGCATAAAAGAGTAGAATTTGTTCCAGTGAGAAGAGACACAACTCCTATGGGGCAAGTGGGGTTGCCTATGTTTCTCCTATTTCTTTTTTTCTTTTTTTTTTTTTTTTTTTTTGTACTGGGGATTGAACCCAGGGTTGCTTTACCACTGAGCCACATCCCCAACTCTTTTTTTAAGTGTTTTATTTTGAGACAGTCTCAGTAAGTTCTTAGGGCCTCACTAAATGCTGAGGATGGTCTCAAACTTGAGATCCTCCTCCCTCAGCCTCCTGAATTGCTGGGATTACAGGCGTGTACCACCACACCCGTCATGTTGCTCCTTCT